>JAVLUX010000031.1:6037500-6325000 GCA_032164185.1 Moxostoma hubbsi | reverse complement strand
TATAAATACACAGTCTGGTCCCTTTGTATTTTTTCCAATTTTCTATAAATGTTTGCTTCAGATCATAGTTCGTAAAAATGCCACTTTTAGTGCTGCTGCTATTGAAAACAGCTCAGTTCTGGAATAGTGGAGCTGGAAGACAATCTTTGGTCTTCTCTTGGTACTCAGAAAGTTGTTAAGTGTTGCTGCCTCCATCAAAGTGTTGTTAACGTCCAGTAGAGGCTGCTGTATGTGTGTAAAATATGGCTTGTTGTACAGTTCAGCAGGATAACATTGAAACTATTCACACCGAGCTAAGCTTCACCAAACCCCGCACAGAGTCTTCATGGAGCGAGTCCTGGCTGACTGGGTCAAAGAGCTGTGTCGGATGAATGTGGTGACCCAAGTGGCTGGCACTGGGCAGCGCTTCAGGGGGAGAGGGCGTCTCCTCCGGGCTGATGAAATGTTGATGGTGGAGGTGATGATGGCAGTGGATCTCTGAGTCCCGCAGGGCCATAAACTCTCCCCCACAGCTCAGGCCGGGGATCGAGGAGGGCAGTGAGGGCTGAGAGGGCCCCAAAGTAGAACACGGGCCTCCCAGAGATGTCTTGGCCTGCAGGGCAGGGCCTCCGCCCAGAATGACTGGCTGGCTGTGGAGGAGCGGGTTGGTGGCGGCCTGCAAAACGAATTTGGTGCTCTGAATGCACTGGTTTTGATCACACTGGGAGAAAGAGTTAAAGAGAGAAAGAAAGGAAAGTTGGAAGAAAATCAGAACCAAAGATTTAAAAGGACAAAATGTTATGGAAAAAGCAGGTCAGAGAAAAGCAGTTTTTGATGGTTAGCACAGCAGTCAAGGTGAAGTATGTAACTTTCATGTTTTCTCGTTTTTCTCTTTAATATGCAGAGACTACTAATTAAGCTATTTGTAGGTTGACTTGAAACCGGCAAAAAGTCTAATAGACTTACATAGAAGGAGGGACCCAAGGCATTTTAAGACACCAGAACCTCTACTGGGAAGTAGAGGTCAACCGACATCGGATTTTGTCGATACCGATAACTAAGCCGGAAGAAAAGGCTGATAACTTAAATTTGTATTGATTAATCGGACAATATTTAAAAAAAAAATATTTATTGAATGTTAAAACTGTCTGCATTGATTTTTGCAGTTAATCTTAGTTCCAAAAAGCAACTATCCAAGCTTGATTAATCGAAAAAAATAAAAAAAAATAAATCAACTATATATTGTTCAAGCTCAACTGGAAAGCACTACTCCCAGTTGTTAAAATGTATAAACCTAATTATTAGAGATGTTGTAATTAATGCGATAACGCATTCAACTTTATTTAAAATGTTTTAGGTGTGATTTCTTTTTTTTTTTTTTTTGCATTTGCATTTGCCAATTTGATGTTTTATACAGCTCCGTATGAGTTTTAAACAATGGTTGGAATAGGGTGGCACCTAATTTTCACTCAACATTATTTGAAGAGCTGTTGATGGTCACTCTGCTTCTCTCGTGCTGCATCAGTTTGGTGCTGCACTAAATTCCGTAACCCTTTGCTCCCTGTGCCATGCATTTGTGCCCAACTCACTTATGCTGCTATATGTCTTTGAAAAGCCTCCTCACCCACTAGAGGCCAAAAGTGCAGGATTGTTTGAATTTCAAAGTATTTGCATTTGATGACAATAATTTTTTTTTTTTTTACTATAACTACTGCCCCTCTAGCTATATGATATGACTATGCCAATAGCCAGCCCTACAAATATTATTTGATGTTGATGTTAACTTCCATTATTCAAATATTATTTGACATAAATAGATGACAGAAAAAAAATAGTGGGTGAGTAACAGATCAATATTTAAGTTCTTATTTTATGATAAATCTCCACTTCCACATCTGAAAGCCACATGTAGTGCCTGTTGAGTTTTGGCTACATGGAGATTTATAGTAAAAAAAATAACTTAAATATTGATCTGTTTCTCACCCACATCTATCAGATCACTTCTGAAGATATAGATTTAACCACTGGAGTCTTATGGATTACTTTTATGCTGCATGTATGTGCTTTTAGGACCTTCACATGTCTGGCCTCCATTCACTTGCATTTAAAGGACCAACAGAGCTGAGATATTAATCTAAAAATCTTTGTTTGCGTTCTGCTGAAGAAAGAAGGTCATGCACATCTGGGATGGCATGAGGGTGAATAAATGATGAGAGAATTTTCATTTTTCACTCTTTAACCTGAATTTCGAGTACAAAATCTCAGATTGGAAATTTTTTTTAAGTACTTTACAGCCTTGTAAAGCAGAATTTTATTACCACAGATCGAAGCACGTCACATATTAACTAACACCTAAAAGACAAACACACAATACATGGCACTAATAATGGACAACTACAGCAGCCAAGCTTGTTGGAGTTCTCCTGTGGAATGTCTTTTCAACTATCACACGTTCAGCAAACTAAAGCCATATTTACATGACTAGCTGGTGTGAAGCATCAGCGGCTGTATCCGAAAAGATGGTAAAATTTTGCCTTTTGTAGGCTGTATATGGAGGAAGGATGAAAATAAGGTGTGTTTAAAACTGTTCTGAGACCAGTTTACTTAAGAGGTACATTCATACAAAAACAATTTTGGTTAAACCATCAACTGATTAGGCAGCTGGCTTAGCTTTTGGATGCAGCCAGTATCATTACATAGGAAGAGTCAGTGCTAAAAGCAAAACAAGATGTTCTCTGCAGTGCTTTCATGTGGCGCTCTAAGTGGCGCTTGCCACCGGCATTGATCAATGCATTGATGCTCTTATGTGAATCATGTAAATGTGGCTTCTCATTTGCTGTAGCTTGCTGGCAGATTAGTTTTGTGGAAATGAGGGTTTATGAGATTTAATACCCATTGCAATGAATATGCAACCTATAGGTACTAGTTCTTTCAATTAGTCAAACTCCTACTTGCATGTTTGGAAATGTTTTTATTTTTATTTTACTTCATTTGATGCTATTTTAGAGCATTTCTATCTTAATACTGTGGAAGGCCTTTTTTCTTTTTTTGAAAAGCTAATAAAACATTGTTACAAATGTGGTTAATCGCAATTAAATATTTGAATAGACTGACAGCAAAACTAGTTATATTTGCGTTTTCATTTGGTGCTGCTAGTGGTGAAGAAATTACAAACTTCACATTTAAGAAGGTTAATAAGTTTAGAGAGTAAGTGTAAAGAAACATAGAAACGAAAGTGAGGAAAACTGTCCTACCATACATATATTATATTTATGTTATGTCCAGGAAGCATAATTTTTAAAAACCTAATGTAAAACTCAAACATTGTTTAAAAAACATCTGGAGGTAATGAATAATTGGCATCAAATTAGTGGCTGATGGAACTGAACAATAAGAGTGAGCCATCAGTATTTGTGAGTGCTTTTCAGATCTCACCAGCCCACGCTGTGCGTCAATATGTCTAAAAAATTAATTGCATCACTGATTACATGTGCCTGTGCAAATCACATAAGTGTTTCACATTGATCAGTGCAAAAGACACATATTGAGCAAGATAACTTCACCATACAGCTAATACAAAGCTTTATGCACATACATTTATGTCAAGTACAGAAGACTTTAACATCTGATATGTTTCAAATCATTGTTGACAGACTCAAAATTATGCTGTCTTGAAATCTTGAAATTAAGTGGTATGTACATAAATGGCTACATTATAGGGTGTTTCTTTAACTATGGGCACTATTATATCCCAGTCTAGTAAGTCTATCTCTTTTAGCTATATGTAGGTCAACTTTAAACTGTTCAGGAACTGTTTTAGAAACGTTTTATCATGTCTTCATAACATATATTTATGCAGTTTTTTTTTTTTTTTTAAATGTGCTTTATGTATAGATTTTACTGTTTTACCACTGTCACAGACACAGATTTTATATCTTAAAATATGAAATAAAACGTATATGAGTTTTAAATGTTTTAATCTATAATAATCTTAATAAACAATGTAAGAAACAAATGTTGCAAACAAATTTTGACAAATTATGCAAAAATAATTTTTAATTTTGTGAATTTAGTAACATAAAATTCTAGCTATGAAAATAACCTTAGCTAGACAAAGTAGTGGGCTATTTTATTCCAAAACTTTTTGAAATACACAGAATTGTCCTGTGATGCATGTATACCCAGTTGTAACGCAGTTCAATGGAAAGGAGGAGGCGAGAACCGGCTTGGCGATATAAATAATATTTGAATGAAAAACTTAAACAAAAGACACACACACACACACACGACGGACATGTCCATAAATGATCTCTCTCTTCCGCACCACCGTCTGCAATCGGCCTTTATCCCTCTCCGGAGCTCAATTAGCCCGATAAGGGACCGGGTGTGTATAATCACGACCCGGCCCCGCCCTCCGCCCTGTCACACCAGTGTTGGATATTAGACAATGTAGACAAATTAAATGAACTATTGTGTTTAAATAGATTATTTTTAAAAGTACACCACAGGGCCCATAGTGTCCATAGTTAAATAAGAAACCCTCTAAGAATTAAATTACAGTTGACTGGACACAAACACACACACACACACACACACACACAAACTCTTAGTGAGAGTTCAGAGTATTGTTTTCCTACCATGTGACTCTGGACTTGATTGGAGAGGAAGCCACTGGTGCCGTTTGTCTGGGTTGCAGGCTGTGGGGTGTCTGGTTGGACAAATCCTCTCCTGTCAATCAAACTGCAGAGAGAAAGAGGATGATGTATTTCAATCATGAGTCAGGAATAAAGGGTTAGAGAACCAGAGAGAAATATATTTGTGTATGTGTGGCTCTGTCCATAAACATAGTGAGCTGCCTACATAGGCAACATTATAAGGCATCATTTTCATGCTTCTGAGGTGTTGGATGTTCCAAAAGGTAGAGATAGAGTTGAAGTCAGAAGTTTACATACACTTAGGTTGAAGTCATTAAAACTCATTTTTTTACCACTCCACAGATCTCATAATAGCAAACTATAGTTTTGTCAAGTCATTTAGGACATCTACTTTGTGCACTACACAAGTCTTTTTTCCAAAAAATGTTTACAGACAGATTGTTTCACTTTTAATTGACTATATTACAATTCCAGTGGGTCAGAAGTTTACATAAACTAATTTAACTGTGCCTTTAAGCAGCTTGGAAAATCCCAGAAAATGATGTCAAGCCTTTAGACAATTAGCTTCTGATGAGAAGTATACTGAATTGGAGGTGCACCTGTGGATGTATTTTAAGGCCTACCTTCAAACTCAGTGCCTCTTTGCTTGACATCATGGGAAAATCAAAAGAATTCAACCAAGACCTCTGAAAAAAATTGTGGACCTCCACAAGTCTGGTTAATCCTTGGGAGCAATTTCCAAATGCCCGAAGGTACCACATTCATCTTTACAAACAATAGTATGCAAGTATAAACACCATGGGACCACACAGCCGTCATACCGCTCAGGAAGGAGACTTATTCTCTGTCTCCTAGAGATTAACGTAGTTTGGTGTGAAAACTGCAAATCAATCCCAGAACAACAGCAAAGGACCTCGCTGGAGGAAATAGGTACACAAGTATCTATATCCACAGTAAAACAAGTCCTATATCGACATAACCTGAAAGGCTGCTCAGTAAGGAAGAAGCCACTGCTCCAAAACTGCCATTAAAAAGCCAGACTACAGTTTGCAAGTGCACATAGGTACAAATATCTTATTGTTTGTAGAAATTTACTCTGGTCTGATGAAACAAAAAGGTAACTGTTTGGCCATAATGACCATTGTTATGTTTGAAGGAAAAAGGGTGACGCTTGCAAGCCAAAGAACACCATCCCAACCGTGAAGCATGGGGGTAGCAGCATCATGTTTTAGGGGTGCTTTGCTGCAGGAGGGACTTGTGCACTTCACAAAATAGATGGCAAAATTATGTGGATGTATTGATGCAACATCTCAAGACATCAGCCAGGAAGTTAAAGCTTGGTCACAAATGGTTCTTCCAAATGGACAATGACCCCAAGCATACCTCCAAAGTTGTGGCAAAATGGCTTAAGGACAATAAAGTCAAGGTATTGGAGTGGCCATCACAAAGCTCTGATCTCAATCCGATATATAATTTGTGGGCAGAACTGAAAAAGCTTGTGACTCAGTTACACCAGTTCTGTCGGGAGGAATGGGCCAAAATTCCAGCAACTTATTGTGAGAAGCTTGAGGAAGGCTACCCAAAACTTAAAAAAAATGTAAAGGCAATGCTACCAAATACAAACAAAGTAGACAGAATGTTTTCTATGATTAAATGTCAGAAATTGTGAAACACAGAGCTTAAATATATTTGGCTAAGGTGAATGTAAACTTCTGACTTCAACTGTACCTTCTTTTGGCCAAAAACAAAGGCACCACTGCATGCATTCTTAATGGAGAATCCGATGTTATCATGCATTGTGACATGTTCAGTGAAAACATAAATCTAAAATGGTGGACTAAGTGAACAAAGTAACTTGCATTTTATTCAATACCACAAGGTAAAATGCTAAAAATTATTTAATAAATGTTTTTTTTTTTTTTTTTTAAATACTATTTTCCCCAATATTTCTGTTGGCTGTGTATTTTTAATGCTTATAAGAGTATTGTGCGGTAAACTCAGCAACATGCTAACACCAAAGTCTATGGAGCGCAACAGTCGCCTTCTTAAAGTAAAAATCCCATTCATGATTTTCATAGGGGAACTGATTAATAATGCTAACTTAAAACCTTTAAAAATAGACCTACAGTGAGCTCAGAGGTTGTTAATCGCTGGTACCTACAGTATGCTCCTGTTTAAATCACGAGTCTTCTGTATTTTTCAATTTCAGTTGTAAAAAATGTTTAATAGTGGAATTCCTGATGAAGAATTACATTACTCATGATCCTTTAGAGAAAGATCCACCAATCAGAGAATCGCGGCTAACCAAAGCGCGCCAAACAAGCCAAGCAGAGGCTGTCCACTCCCATGACACACTGTGAATGATGCATTCAAGTCGGTCTTACTGGACTAGACTAGAATATTTGTGTGTGTATATATATATATATATATATATATATATATATATATATATATATATATATATATATGAATATGAATATATATATATATATATGAATATTTTGCAATATACTTTAAATATAATGTTTCTTTCCATAGTTTTTATTTTGATTACATTATTTGCAATGCTTTGAGGGATTGTAGTTCATGCATTCATGAACGACGTTAAGTACACTTTTTTTTGTACCTTTATTTTTTGTCCGATTTTCAAACACTTCTGCTTCAAATTAAAGTGTGTAATGTTGTGATTCACTTCAGAGATTGTAGGATTAGTTCAAGGGCAATTCTAGGATTTCAATCTTATGGGGGCTCAGCCACCAATGACACTATTTGATGTGCACATTTAATGTATTTTACTCTACCATAGATTGCAGTATTTTTTTTATTGTGTTTACATCATTGAATATATCTAGCTAATATTAATTCAAATCATTTTATATAATACATACACTTATAAAGTAAAATAAATGAATAAATAACTGAAACCATTTATAATAATAGTTTTTTAATTTCCATTTATTATTATTTTTTGTTTATTAAAGAAAATCAATAATTTTGCATTTTCTATAGATAGTTATATAAAAATCCATGAAAACCTAGTTTTAAAATAAATGTCACTTTTAGCTGGGTCATACTTTAGTGGAGTGAATTAACTCCTGATGATATTTCTCTGTATTTTATTAACTCATGACTTGAGTCTTTTGAATTCGCTTAAGAGAAAATCACTTTTAATTTCAATAGACTAACCTTAAATTAATGTATAAAATAAAAAGATTATTTCAGATTTGTTCATTTATTCATTCAGTTTTTAAATTTTTGTAAATTAAATTTAATGCCTGTTGGTGGAAACAAATAAACGTCTTTTATGTGTTTTGAGTGACTCATTAAACCAACGATAAAGCACCTTGTTCACGACCAAAACAAGTCTAATTATTCTTCATTAAAATCTGCGTATCTACTTAAAGACTTCAGCAGAGTATTTAAAGCATCATAAGCATCTTCCCCACACATGACAAGGAAGCATTTCATTTTGTGATCTGCTGTGCATGACCATCAAGGAATACAACAAAAAACATAATTAGCCTAAAAGTAATTACTAGATTTAATTTATGTTCTGATAACATTGTAATGTCATTATTCACGTTTACTCTTAATTCATCCAGCCCCTTTCTCTCATTGTTAAACGAGATTAACAAACTAAATGAAAATCTGTCAAAAAATGCTGATCCACGCTCATTCACGAAGCAAATGAGGAATGGATCCAGTGTGTCAAACCAATGATATGCTCCTTCACAGCCCCACTTCAATACTATTGGTTCACGCTTTAGTAAGTCTTTACTGGTAGGAAATGTCACAAAAGCAGTCTTGCTTCAAACAAGTGCAGCGTTGTGGCTGCTGCTTTATATAACACTTTGTTTGCAAAGTCACTGATTTTTAGTGGGGCTGAGATTAATTTTAGGGGGAATAAAGCCTTCCTAAATAGGGTCTAGCAATGCTTATGGTCTGGTTTGTGGCTCAGAACTCATTTATGAAGGATTATTTGAGAACCCTGAAAAATGAAAATGAGGCGGTTACTGCACTGTTGCACTCTATTGATGTCAGCTGTGTTGAAATCAACTTTCACATTCTTCTTCTTGTGTTTTTGCTGATTCACATGTTTCATGCATACTGCCCAGTATGAGAAGAAATTCTAGCAAAAATGTACTTAAATGTATCTGTTTCTCACCCAATCCTATCATATCACTTCTGAAGATATAGATTTAACCACTGGAGTCATATGGATTACTTTTATGCTGCCTTTACGTGCTTTTAGGAGTGTCAACATTTTGGCACCCATTTACTTGCATTGTAAGGACCAACAGAGATTTTCTTCTAAAAATCTTAATTTGCAGAATGCAGTCATACACAAAAAGTCATACACATCTGGGATGGCATGAGGATAATAAATGATGAGAGAATTTTCATTTTTGGGTGAACGATCCCTTTAAGCAATTCATTCCGATTTCATTCGATTCAGATACACAAGCTCTCAATTTGATTCATTTGTGAATAATTTGGATTTATTTCAGTTATATTCAGTTATTTCCATTTTGCTTCATTATGAATGTAAAAGTTTGGTCATCAAGAATCGATATCGGAATCATCCAAATTAAGATTGCGATTAATCGGAAAATAAATATTTACTATTTCTACTTGACTTAACCCTTAAAATGTGTTTTTTTTTTTTTTTTTTTTTGGTGTAACCTAATGTATTCAGGTTGATTCGGTAATGTTAAAGGTATTTTTGACTTGAATCAAACCAGCTCATTTTGATTGTACCATATGAGGCACTTCTTAGGTTAACATATTGAGATCATTCCAAATCAGTCACTTATAAGGTTCCATTTCAGTTACAATGTTGCCTTAAAAGATAGAGAATAGACAGCAAGGAAGCCCACTACAGCTGTTATTTATTTATTTATTTATTTTTAAGTAATGTTTTTAATTTTATCCCACTTTCTCCCCAATTTGGGATGCTCAATTCCCACTACTTAGTAGGTCCTCGTGGTGGTGCGGTTACTCACCTCAATCCGGTTGGCGGAGGACAAGTCTCTGTTGCCTCCGCTTCTGAGACAGTAAATCCACGCATCTTATCACGTGGCTCGTTGTGCATGACACCACGGAGACTCCCAGCATGTGGAAGCTCATGCTACACTCCGTGATCCACACACAACTTACCACGTGCCCCATTGAGAGCGGCATCAATACTCGCTGAGCTACCCAGGCCCCTACGCCCACTAGGTTTTGTAACACAGTTTATGTTTTCATGTGGAGTCCTCCTTCAATGCAACATACCTACACATAGAGCAGGTGGCCGGCAGTGAGGCTGTGCCCACACTCAAGCTTTTATATTCCTGGCTCCATATGAAACTCATTAATGGCGTGTAGAACTCTTGTGTGGGTGTGTGAGCAGGTTTTGACGTCAGCTAGCCTTCTTGCATACCAACACACCATCTGAACCAATTCAGGAATGTTGCTCGGTTATCTAAGATAATCACACTTCCTGGAGTAAGAATGCTGATTGATTGTTGCCTTTTATGCATGTGCTAGAATGCTGCTAAGGTCATCATTCTTTTTACAAGATCAGCACTGATTTTTTCCCCTCCAGAAACTGGTAATTAAATGATCTGATGTAGAGATGTGAGACACAAGGCTTTGTAGAGATGCAGAAAGGGAAAGAGAGACAGTGGCTATGTTCAGCATGGCATAATACCAAACTGCTCATACTATTTTTTTTTACAAAATACAGTAGGCCCCTATGCCAATTTTCTGTACCCGAATGACTTACTACATTTTCCAAAATGTGCAATATACAATAAAAACTGTATCACACAATGCAATGAGCTCAACTTCACCTTCCATTTCAATTGTGACAAATAAACAAAAAAGATATCAACCTTTTGTGGTGCATTACTACAATTATTGCTCATACTTGGGGTTAAGGATTTGAACAAACCTCTACCAAAACCTCATATTGTATTAAAGGATTAGTTCACCCAAAAATGAAAATTCAGTCATTGTTTACTCACCCCTGTGTTGCTATAACCCTATTTGACTTTCTTTCTTTTTCTTAACGCAAAGGGAGCAATTGTGAGTAAAGTATGTACTCAGTGATGTCATACAATGGCAGTTTATGGTGACCACCACTTCAAGCTTCAAATGAATGCAGAAAGTATAATTCAGAAGTTTAATAAATTATTCCATGAGACTCAAGATGGTTATGAGGGTTTGGTACATACAATAGGGTTTGGTGAGAAACAAACCAAAATCTAAATGTATTATTTAGTGAAAATGTTCAACTAAAAACTCTTCAGACATATATATTAAGTTTTGTTTTATGTGCTGCTGTATTGTGTTCTGTTGTAGCTATATCGCAGTGTTTTTGCTTGAATGCCCCAATGACGCGATGGCTGCTTGAACTGTTGCGCTCGTGTCCTATTATGAACGCGCACAGGAGATCAACGGTCAGTGAATATATTCTCTAAATAATACATTAGAATTCGGTTTGTTTCTTTCACCAAACCTTATTGTGTGCTTTCATGACAATGAGTCTCATTAAATTATTTATTAGACATCAAAATTATACTTTTCTATATTTTTGAAGCTTGAAGATAGTCTCCACAAAAGACAAAAACATTTTTTTCAAAATGTTGTCATTTGTTTTAAGAAAAAGTAAGTCTTACTGAGTTATATCAACACAGGGGTGAGTAAATAATGACTGAATTTTAATTTTTGAAACCCCACCCCAGTAGGAAAGCGCGGCAAAAAATAATTTGAGGGGTGACGTTGTTTTGGGTACGAGTGCGGCGCGAATACACAATGTCAGTGCTCTCAGAGCAGTTCACGTTAGAGGTCCATCAGGTTTTTAAGTACGTTTTTCAAGTAGGATTTTGTGTTTGGGTTTGTAATTTAAGAAAAAATTATACAGTCCTTCAGAACTTGTTTCGCCCATGCGCACATACGCACGAACGGATGTGCAAGGGGCCGTTCACAGCAAATGTATTTTTGCGTGCGACTGGTCTGTTTTTTTCCTTTGTAAACATGCACTGGACGAACGTACATACCTGCTGCACCACATCTCGCTATTTCTTCAGTGTCTCACGCAGGACCGGCACATTTTTAGACACTTTGCCAAATTATAAAGAGCATCAGGTCTCAAAAACGCATGTCGAGAGACCTGTTTCATTCTGCTGCAACTTGATTGTTTTTAGTGCAGGTGTCAAAAATATGTAACGTTCTGAACAATTTTTAGCAATGTTTAACATTATTCCAGATTGTTCTGCACCTTGTGTGCTGATGGGCTGCTGTACTTGTATGTTTACTAATACAATACTGCTACAAATGTTGTCTATAAATCTTACATAAAATATAGCCTTTTGCAATATGTTGAAAAAGTAAATAAGACAAATATATTACTATTGTATACAACAAATCCTCAAAGTTATTAAAACAATAATGTATCATATTATGATGACAAACTGGAATAATTAATAAATAACTGTTGAGTTATAATAATAAGTGACAACTGAATTCAAACATTTTGTGAATGATGTAGTAGGTTTTTCATTAAAAAAAATAAGTGTTATGTAAAAATATATGTAATGCTTATTTATAACTGTACTGTGGAAAAACTGGAAAACATGTATTAATTATCTTTAACTAGATTTTTATTTCATTAAACATTTTGAATGCACTTGGCAACAATGGCTGATGGGATGAATTAAAAATTTGAATTTAAAATACATTTTATGTAATTTTTTTAAGAAAAAATTGTGGCTTGGGGCCAAAATGGTTGCTTCGGGCCTCACGTCCCTGACTATTCCTTTTGTGGCGGAATGATCCGCCCCTCCGGCTTGTCATCATTGCCCCGCCTCTTAGGGGCGCCCTTCAGCCAGGTTCATGGCGGGAGTTGGGCGGGAGTGCGAGAAGTGGTGCATTATTGATAAGCCTCGTTTAGTCAGTGATGAATGAAGAACACCTGATGGGAATAATGCTTCACCATGGGAATAATGCTTCATCACCGCTGTCTTTAAAACGCAGTGCGCAGCTCTTCTCGGGGAGCCGGTTTCAAATCTCCATGTGTGCACACACTGGCATCCTCACACGCCCAGGACCAGAGCTGGGAGGGTTCGGAGCTGGATGAAATGGTGTGCAGCTGGACCTGTTCCTCTGACCCCCGGACGTGTTAATAAGACAGGCCGCCTGTAACCCCACCACCCCTCGCTTTCGTGGATTTTGTAGGGGAGCGTGAACGGCCGATTGACCCAGCCCGTGCCTGGGCCATCCTATGGACACTACTACGCCCTTCCACGGAGCCCAGTTTCACTACGAGGATGCCAGAATCCACCTTCATTATGAACACTATTCCCCTTGGACACTTTATTACCCATTTGGACATTTTTAAGATTATTATTATTTCCAATAAATGCCTCTCTGAGGCTTGACAAGAGACACACCCACTGTGTCTGTCTCTTGCTCACCCTGCCACACTTTAAATAATAAACTTTGGTATGTACTGTATGTCATCCTGTACTGTTTGTGCTATGGACATGAATGAATGATACCCCAAATCATGTGGCATGCTGATTTAACAGGTGAAATAATCCCTACATTGAAAAATTCCTTGCATTGAAGGAGGGGTCCAAGCCATATCAAGGGAACAAAAAATCCTATAGACTTGAGGGTGGAATATTTTCGGCCAGCAAGCAAAACGAACTACACTAGCAAACACATATCAATACATTAAAAACCACTCTGAACACCCTAGCATTGTGGCGGAAAGTTTTGCATGGGCAAACACACTGTAAATATCTATTAAACATATCTTTCTTGACTTATTATTTGATGGACTGCCAAAAATTACAACACGTTCACGCAAAATTAGATTAAAAATACTAAATTAATCACTTATATATGTCTGTAATTCTATGTCCAATATTCTGAATGCAGTACTTTTCAGTACTGAAAGATGAGATGTTAGGGGAGGGTGTGGGAATATTAAAGTTGTTAATTTTGGTCTGCCTTTGTTACTAGTTTGAATAAAATTGCAATAAAAGAAATGTTTAATAAATGCTAAATTAGTAATGCAGTGTTATTTCCAAGATGATAACTGGAATCTTGAGAATCCAACATATTGTTATACTATTTAAACTTATTATTATATTTGATTCTTATTCTTCTGAGACTAAAATTATTATAAGATTATTATTAATGCTAGAAGCACCAAACTCGCCACAGACCCGGGGACTGTTCTGAAGTTTGTTGCTATTTCATTTCTACCTGCTCAGACTTAAGGTTTTTATATAAATGATGATGAAATGTAAAAAAATATTTTTTTTTAAAGTGCAATGGAATGACACTTTATATCGGATATCTAACTTGGAAACTCGAGCAGAAATCTTCATTCATTTCGACGAGATGCAGGTGTGTGTGTTACGTCACACAGGGCAGGGAGGTTTAGGCAGTGAAAATCATTCACTTTTATTAAATAATATCCATTAACGAGTCAAAGTTCTTACATTAAATGATAATAAAGCATGTTTAGCAAATGTTTTGCAGAGACAGTTTGTCTAACAGGGTTAATTACACACTCTTTGTTATGATTTTTGTATCTAAAGCATTGCAGCGTTGTATCAGTTTGTTTGCCATGAGAAGTCTCTGATAATCAATGTACTCCTCAGTCACAATGTAATCAATCTCAAAATTAAAAATAAGCTCCCTCTTTGACACGTTTGTGTTTAGTTGTCAGGTAATTTTCACTAGACTTTCAATTAAGAGAACAGTCACATCATGTGTGATCACTATCGATCATCGTTTTCATGATCGATCTTTGCTGCCACATCCGAGTCCTCGAGTACTCGTGCCCATCCCTACTGTGAACACGGAATGTGTGGGGATACTTAAAATGTTGCACAAGACGTTAAATCCCACTACAAAATTCATTAAATGGGGTTTTTTCCTGCTATTTTCTACACATTGGTAATAGCTGCTGCTAAGGCACTTGGAAAGAGCGAGGACAGTGCTAAGAGAGTGTTCTCGGTGTCTGCATGATCTTGTTCATGCACACGACTGTGCCTTGGCGCGTCCAGTTTATTATGCATTTGCACATCTTTGCGACATAAATATACTTGTGGTCGCTCTTCGTTTAGAAGACTTTGTTTGCACAGTGTAATTTTTGTGCTCTCTCGCTTGTTGTTTGCTTGCACTAATGTTATATATGCAGCACTGCAGTGACAGTTCTAGCAACTGGCCCGAATCTTTCTCACACTGGCCCTGGGCCATTGGGCAGTCCTTATTGTCGAGCCCTGTTGTCACATGTTTATTGTTTAAATGTACAATTTGTACTATTTGCAATTATTTACACTGATATGTAGAACAAAATCAACAACAGTATTGTCTCTTTAAGGATAACAGAATTTCAGCGAGCATCTTTGGTATTTGGTTAAGCACATATTAATGAGAGAGGAGTCGTGTACTCTCTTTACCGTATCTGTGTAACCTGTACATGTATGTATTTTTTAAAGCCCAATCTACAATAATGTTTTTATCAAACCGCACAATGATGTTGACTGTATGTGCGTTTTTTTAGGGACCAAGCACCAAATGTGAGTAGCCCTATTGTATCCGTTAGTACTATTAGGGGCCAACCACCGAAGGCACCTATTGTTTTCGTTAGTATTATTATTCTGACTGGGAGTCTATGGCAGCCCTATGAACTGAAAAATTGCTTCTTTTTTTTTGCCTGTAACTTTTTAACTGTATATCCTAGTCATGATACTGCCTCTCCACAATATTTACATTTATTAAAAAAAAAAATATATATATTAAATACATTGCCAGATTTCAAAGAAAATTGGTATGCATCATCAACATAATGTCCTGATGATTAAGCAGTTTTGGATATATATATATATATATATATATATATATATATATATATATATATATATATATATATATATATGTTGACTTAAACCTCAGGAAGTATCTGAGCCAATCAGTAGACATGTCAACTAAGTGTCTCAGGATGTTAAAGCACTGGCTTGTAGTTAAAAAAAAATGTGGGTTTGTATCCCAAACTCTGCAAGTCATTCTGTAAAAAGTTCTGGTAATTTTTGTTTATTGCTTAATGAATGGTTGCTGGGCTGTTCCAATATCAAATTCTGAATTTGATCTTTGTTGAAAAGTTACATGGACCAGTGGTTAGAGCCATGAAAACAGAAGGTTTACGGTTCGATTCCCACCTCTGCAAGTCATGCATTACTTAGAAATCTAAGTAGTTCTGGAAATGTTTATGTTGTGGTACTGAATGGAGGATGGGCTTTACCCAATCAAATGTTGAATTGCATCTTTGTTGAAAAGTTACATGAATATAAAGTTGTTCATGGTAAAAGCTGTGCTCGGCTGTGATTCATCTAAGCTTGGTATGTCCCTTTGTTGATTGGGAATCGTGTGTTGCCTTACCTTGCGCACTGAGCTGTGGAATGGAAAGTTATGGGTTCAAATCCACCCAGGGGCAATGTTATCTGTGCTTGCTCTGTAAGATCTTTGAGCTGTGCAGTGGTTGCCATGCTGGTGCTTGACCCTGTAATTGCTGTTATTTATTATTAATTATTCTGCTTCTTCCTCCCAATGGGAGTCTATGGCAACCATAGGACCATACATTGGAAAATTATGAATGGTTTGGCACACTGATAGTGGAGGTCATGAATAGTACCCATAGACAATTTGGGACCTCTAGCACAAACTCCATAGTGCCACCACCAGAACAAAAATTAAATTTTCTATTGCGTGTATCTTTTGAACCGTTTGTCCTAGAAACAATTTTTTGTCTGATTATTCTCCTCTTCGTGATTCAAATGAACCCACATATACAGATATTTACAGTTTTAAAGTTTCTCATCTTTCAAACTTTGTCCGATTTGTTTATAGGGTTGCATGGTTTACCGGTACTAACGAAGTATCATTATACCAGAAAAATTAAAATGGTACAATATCATCTTGTTGCTAATTTCAGTAGCATATTACAGTATGCTGTCATTAGCGAAATGACATGAGATATGACAGTTTTTAGATTAAATCAGTGACAATTTGAGAATAAAATAAAAAACCTCTGGATATGGCTAAGTGTGATCATTAAACAGCAGAAGGATATTACATTTATGCATTTGCATTTACATTTATGCATTTGGCAGACGCTTTTATCCAAAGCGACTTACAGAGCCCTTATTACAGGGACAATCCCCCCCGGAGCAACCTGGAGTTAAATGCCTTGCTCAAGGACACAATGGTGGTGGCTGTGGGGATCGAATCTGCGACCTTCTGATTAACAAAGATATCATTTAATTAAATATTATACAGTCACTTGCACTGCACACTACAGAATGTACAAGAGGTGCAGCTCTGCTCCGTCATCTGCTTCACACACACAGGTGCATGCATGCTCACATACTCACACAAACACAACACACACTATTGGTGCTTCATTTTCATGCATTCATGCATCAAAAACAGGAGAAACTCAAAGATCTGTCCAAATAAATGTCAAGCTTAAATGAAAGCTCTATTCAACTTGATGTAGCAAATTGATGACAGAAAAATATAACTACTGTATAAAAATGTAATATTCAAAAAGTAGCAATAATACTCATAATAAAAATAATATAATGTTAAATGGTTTTATTATTATTATTTTTTAGTGATGCACCGAAATGAAAATTCTGGGCCGAAACCGAAAATTCTGTATGCACTTGGCTGAAAACTGAAAATGACTGAACATGAGATGCTGCACTGAATAGTCTCTCTCTCTATGTGCTGGTGCTTGGGCAGATAAATACCTGCGTGCAATCCGCGCAAGCAATGGAAAGCGGAGGATCAAGAGGATCGTTGCGTTCGCAATATGAGCGTGAAGCGATTGACTGTGTTCTGCAACTGCTTTCGGGTCCTTGAATAACGTATGACGTGCAAGGAAGGGCATCCAGTGGACTTTCTGGTGCCCTCCTAGGTAAAGATGGTGCCCTCCTAGGGAGTTGGTGCCCTACGCAGACTGCGTAGTATGCGTATAGGTTGCGCGGTACTGCTTATTAGTATTACATAGTATTTCCACACCGCTGACATCGGCCTTTGCTTGGCAGCGCCGTGATTATGATTAGATCGATCGAGAGTGAAACCTGAGCACTGAGGTTCAGGGAGGCATATATATCGGCTCATATATTTAGACTTTTTTCCTCTTTCGGCCAAAACAAAAAATGCCATTTTCAGCCAAAAATTTTCGATGGCCGAAATTATGGTGCATCCCAATTATTATTATTATTATTATTATTATTATTTGTAAGCAATATCACAAATGCAAGTGTTTTATCAGCGTGTTGTGATTCAGCCCTAGCAGCCTTGTGGCACAGGTAACCACAGAGGTTTTCATTAATACTGTGCAGCATTTTCTTGACAAATTAAATTGGATTTCTTTTGTAAAAATAAAATACAATTATTATTATTATTATATTTGTATTTGATTAAAGCTGTATGTATCAATTTGATTAAACACCATTTGATTATAACATTTAATTAAAACATTTAATATGGAATCCAGAAAATTTTTAACGTAAAACGCATAATTTGTCATTTGTGAGACTTCACATCATTTTCTGTGTAATTTCATAAAAAATTGGAGGCTTTTTGTTTGATGATTATAGTATAAATTTAGTATCGATACTGAGGTACCAGGGCTGGTATCATACCGAATATAAAATTTTGGTATCGGAGCAACCCTACCGCACAGAAATTACAATAAAAAAAAATATATTTTCACCTTTGTTTATAAGTTATTGCAGCGTAAAGTTAACGAGGTCAAATTAGTATTTTATGACCATTTGTTTATTTATTTGGTTACTAGCCATGAAATGTACAGTCAGCCAGTTGTTATTGTAAAATAAACCCCTTCAGTGAGATAAAATACTTGATCACCCTGTCGGGTTTATTTTGCAATAACAGTCGGCTGACTGTACATTACCCCTTACATACTGCACAGTATGCAGTACTCTAGTATTCCGTTCCAAATGCTGCAAGAAAAACAAAGGACAAAACAAAAAAATGGAGGGGTCTTACGCTCACCTTGGTGGTAGAGGCCCACACAGTGCAGCACAGCAATTAGTGAGGAAGTTGCCATAGCTGTAGGGGTTGTAGTTGCCTTTGCCTCGTTTGGATGACCATGAGCCTTTGATCTGAAACAGCAATTTGACTGATAAGAACAACAGTTTCTGAGAGGGACAAGCTGCCAACATCAGAGCAGATGCACTACTGAGAAAGACAGACAGCCGGCCTGTATAAAAACATAAACTGATACAACAGTGTGAAATTATATTTATTTATCTTTTGCTTCTTATTTAGTATTAAAGGTGCAATCAGTCATTATTTCCTCATTAAAAAAGTCTTCCTTATAAAGAAATTTATTGTAATTTTGAAACATGTATAAAATCATGAACACTCACAGAAGAAGACTCCAGTCATATCAGTAACCTTATAAAAGCTCATCTCAGATGCCATGTCAGATCACATGACCAGACGAATACTACTCATTTAAGCTTACTAGCCGTTCTGTTACTGGACACTTTTATTCATGGCTTTAGGTTAATCCTGGTAGACAGTGAATAGTGAATTTCCATAATGGCATTAGTAACTAAAAAACTATTGTGGTTTAACGATGCTGCATCAATACCCCTAAGTGTCATTGTAAGTCCAAGACAGCATAAAAAATGAAATACTAAGTTAACCTTCAAGGTGAGTAGCTTCAAATACAAGAAACCTTTAAAAACAAATAGTCTTTTGATGTGCCCGTTAACTGTTCTTATAGCTGCTTGTTAAACTTTTTCAGTGTCTCTTTTGATCTTGGTTCCTAGTCTAATACACAGAGGGAAAGAATCAAATTTTGGTTTGTATCCAGCTTCCAAAATTAACTTATCACACCTGCCAATGTTTTTTTAATTTAAAAAAAAGTTAACATTTTTTACATTAAATAGTTTAGCTCATTTTTCCGATTTTTTTTCACTGTATGTCTCAACATAAAGAAAAATACATAACTTACAGTAGGATTCTTATGGTAAATGTTCCACTGAGGTAAAAGCTGTTAACCCTTTAAGCTCTGAATATGTTTTTAAAGATTTCCTGTTCCAGTGGCATACCCAAAATTAAAGGCCTATAACTATTTAAAAAAAACAACAAAAAAAAAACAAGGGTGGAAAGTGTTTGTTATCACTGTAAAGAAAACTTTTCTGTTTTTTTAATTATATCAATTATGATACATTCTGAGAAACTATAAAAAGAAACTATAAAACATAATTTACCATTTTCATATTTTTCATATTTGAAAACTAAGATGGCTCCGAAAAACTGATAGTATTTTGTTTAAAATCATGTCAACTGTATCTGATGAAAATGGATTGCTGTGAACTGTAGGACATTGATAGGCTTATGTTTAGAAATATGGAATAAACATATTGCATTCTGAAGCCACTTTTTATATTGTCCTTTTTAATGCTTCACTTGTGTGTCAAAATAATATAATGCATTTTAATTATCTGTATTATTATTTATTTATAATTATTTAAATATAACTCCTTATAATTATTGAATCACTATATATTTAAATTATATATTTATATATCACTATATATTATTATTTTTAAATTTTTTAATTATTTATTAATTGCGATTTAATTCTATTAATTAATCAGAATACCATGTAATTTATTCGAGGAAAAAAAAAATTATATATATATATAATCGTTTGACAGCCTTAGTATAAAGGCAGATATGTGGAGCTTATAATTTTATAAAAGCACTTACATGAATTCTTCTGTTAAATCTCATGTATTCTTTGAGCTGTACAGTATAGTCATTTTTAGTCATTTTTGGGTTTGTTGACATTATATCAAAGTAAAATTGGCTATAACTTTACACAGAAAAGGTTAGTAAGTGATGTTATCACACTAAAATCATGTTAACATGTATATTGTTTGTCTTGAGGCTAAAAATACTTTTTTTTGTAATCAACATTAATCTACAAATGCCTTCAACTGAGTACAACTTGAATTGAACCCAGAATATTCCTTTAAAGGGGTCATGAAATGCTCTTTTTTTATATAGTTTTATCATCTTCCCTGAGGTCCACTAATGTTAGTAAAGATTTTATTGCATTAAAACGTATATAAATGCATATAAAAGATAATTTTCCACCCTGTTTCTGGCCCTCTGTCTGAAACACTTGGTTTTGGCCTAAGCGCCTTCTTTAAACTTCAATGAAAATGTCCACTGTTTTGATTAGCTAACATCATGCAGCCCCTCGAATAGAGACATTTTTGAAAAACTCAATTGGAAGAGAATGAACCAGCATTATAAAACTAAATGTCAGGGTTTACACATAACGCACATCTGACACATTGCATCCGAATATATTAAACTGTTCATCTCAAGCAAAACTGTTAAAACTCACCCTGTCTACACCGGATGATGGAGTCCCAGGAAGAGAATTCGCCATGGGTTCCATCTGGATTTTCCTATGGGTTTTTGTAATGTTTCTTTTTTTAAAAAAAGATGTGGTACACATTACTTGACGATACATGAATTACACACAGTCATACCTTAAACATACATTTTGAAGCCGGCTTGAATTACATACTTTTTTTTTTAAATGCACGGTAGCTTCAAAATTCCTGTGAGGTATGACTGTTGTTATGATTTATGTTGTCGAGAAAAATGTCCATATATCGTCAAGAAATGTGTACCACAGACCTTATTTTACACGCAAGTTCAAAAACCCCATAATAAAAACACATAGGAAAATCCAAAGGGAACACATGTTGAATTAAACTTCTGGATTTGCTTACAAATTGGCATCACGACTGAACAGCTCTACAGAACCCAATATAATAAATTATGCTGTCTACCATGGAAGCATCCATTGCTGTGCGTCATGTTGTGCCAACAGTCAACAGCTGTCCTGTTCCATTTTGCTCTTCACGCACTGGCACTACTACTGCCAACAACACAAATAAACAGTTTAAAAAGTTTGTGTTGACGCGCCCATTGTAGACCGCCTCGAGCCGTTGCATCGTGTCAGCAAATCTTGAATCATACCAACAACTAAAAATAGCACAGATGGGTGAAAGCATCCATGACGCATTTGTACTCAAAACAGCAGGGCAGCAGCTAAATGACAGAGAGCTTCTCCTCTTCAAAGTTGTAACTTGACACAGTGTATTTTAAAAGTGGCCCGAGACATGTATCAAGAGTTCAAAGACATCTGTCTGTGCATGTTTATGTAGAAAAACATTTAAACCAGACAGGCACATGAAGGTGTCCTGTGTAAGTCCACTTAGGATGAATCTCCTTTGACAGGCCCAATCTCTCTCATTTTCACCTGTGTGACTGACTGCTAACCAGTAGGCAGGGCCAAGAGTGCAATGATGGAAATATAGTTATTACATATGCAAATGTATTTGGTCCATGTGATTCATAAGTTCCATGAATTCCAAATGAGCTGTTTTTGTAGCTTGGTTTAAATAAATACTCTTTTTATATTAAGGAGAAAGTTGCAGATCTGAAACTTACTGTAAGTTTTTTAGTACAATGACCTCTTATATGTCAAAAGATCAAGGAAACTTTTATTCCTTGTGTCATGACCCCTTTAAAAAAGGCGATTTCAGTGATAGGAAATTTTAAAATAAAAGTTTTTGTTGTTTCATAATACATTATCCACACATTATAATATGTTTATTCTTTTCTTCATTGGGCATGTTGGGGCCTCAAGTGTCTGCCTACATTGCATGTTGGACTTACAGCACACAGCTGGGAATACGGGGAAGCTGCCAGTGCTCTTCATGCATGTGTGCACATACATGAGAGCTGGGAATCAGCTGCCAACAAGACTGGGGGTGTATACTGAATTCAGTCTGTATTGGGTGTTATCGATACTGTAGATAGACAGGTACAGCCATGGCCAAAAGTATTGGCAGTGACATACATTTTGTGTTTTTCAAAAAAGTTTGTTGCTTCAGTATTTGTAGATTATTTTTTCACATGTTTCTATGGTATACTGGAAAACAATGATAAGCATTTCATAAGTTTAAAGGCTTATATTGGCAAAAACATTCAATATATGCAAAGAGTCAATATTTACAGTGTTGTCCCTTGTTCTTCATAACCTCTGCAATTCGCTCTGGCATGCTGGATATCAGCTTCTGGGCCAAATCCTGATAGATGGTGATCCATTCTTGCCTTAATAGTGCTCGGAGTTGATCACGTTTTACGGGCTTCTGCTTGTCCACTTGCCTTTTGAGGATTGACCACAGGTTCTCTATGGGATTAAGATCCGGGGAGTTGCCTGGCCATGGATCCAAAATTTAAATGTAATGATCTCCGAGCCACTTCATTATCACTCTTGCCTTGTGACATTGTGCTCCATCATGCTGGAAAATGCACGAATCATCACCAAATTGCCCCTGGATCATTGGAAGAAGTTGCTCTTGCATGACGTTTTGATACCATTCTTTATTCATGGAACTGTTTTTGGGCAGAATTGTGAAAGAGCCCACTCATTTGGATGAAAAGCAACCCACACATGGATGTCTCAGTATGCTTCACTCTTGGCACGACATAGGACTCATGGTAGCGTTCACCTTTTCTTCTCCGGGCTATCGATTTTCCAGATGTCCCAAACAGACAAAATGGGGCTTCATCAGAGAAAATAACTTTGCACCAGTCTTCTCTTGTCCAATCCTTGTAATTCCTGCCAAATTTCTGAAAGTCTTCACCTCACTGTGCCTGCAGATGCATTCACACTAACCTGCTGCCAATATTTTAGCAAGTTCTGCACTGGTGGTGACATGATTGTGTAGATGACTCCTCAGGAGGAGACGGTCCTGGCACTTGCTGAACAAACTGGGATGTTCTGAAGCCTTCTTCACTACAGTTAAACCCCTCTCCTTGAAGTTGTTGATGATCCAGTAAATGGTTCTTTCAGGTGTAATATTCTTTGCAGCAATTTCCTTGCATGTGTGGTCATTTTGAGCAAAGTGATAATGGCTGCACGTCTTTCTTTAGAGGTAACCATTGCGAACAAGAACACAATGATTGGAAGCAATTCTTCCCTCCTTTTATAACAATCAGTCTGCTTTTATAATCCAATCAGAATGATAGAGGGATTTCACCTGACTAATACTCCTTCACACTTTCCCAGGTGCTGCTGATATAATTAGTGAAATTATGTTGGCTGGTCATTTTGTGCCAGGGCCAAAAAACTGTGAAATTTGGGTTTTTGTGATAAAGTAAATTTTTTTGGCCAATTAAGCTTTTTGCAATTATTTCAAAATGCATCTGATCACTCTGCACATGAATCTAGAAACAATTTGAATCAACACCACAACAACTGAAGCAGTCACAATTTATTTCACTGACAATACTTTTGGCCACGGCTGTACAGTATCATTGATGTATATGTATCTAACTTGCACTTGGTGTTTGGGGAGTGTTAATTCTGGACCCTGTCTTTTGAACCTGACAGCTGCCAACATCAGAGCAGATGCACTACTGAGAAAGACAGACAGCCGGCCTGTATAAAAACATAAACTGATACAACAGTGTGAAATTATATTTATTTATCTTTTGCTTCTTATTTAGTATTAAAGGTGCAATCAGTCATTATTTCCTCATTAAAAAAGTCTTCCTTATAAAGAAATTTATTGTAATTTTGAAACATGTATAAAATCATGAACACTCACAGAAGAAGACTCCAGTCATATCAGTAACCTTATAAAAGCTCATCTCAGATGCCATGTCAGATCACATGACCAGACGAATACTACTCATTTAAGCTTACTAGCCGTTCTGTTACTGGACACTTTTATTCATGGCTTTAGGTTAATCCTGGTAGACAGTGAATAGTGAATTTCCATAATGGCATTAGTAACTAAAAAACTATTGTGGTTTAACGATGCTGCATCAATACCCCTAAGTGTCATTGTAAGTCCAAGACAGCATAAAAAATGAAATACTAAGTTAACCTTCAAGGTGAGTAGCTTCAAATACAAGAAACCTTTAAAAACAAATAGTCTTTTGATGTGCCCGTTAACTGTTCTTATAGCTGCTTGTTAAACTTTTTCAGTGTCTCTTTTGATCTTGGTTCCTAGTCTAATACACAGAGGGAAAGAATCAAATTTTGGTTTGTATCCAGCTTCCAAAATTAACTTATCACACCTGCCAATGTTTTTTTAATTTAAAAAAAAGTTAACATTTTTTACATTAAATAGTTTAGCTCATTTTTCCGATTTTTTTTCACTGTATGTCTCAACATAAAGAAAAATACATAACTTACAGTAAGGATTCTTATGGTAAATGTTCCACTGAGGTAAAAGCTGTTAACCCTTTAAGCTCTGAATATGTTTTTAAAGATTTCCTGTTCCAGTGGTATACCCAAAATTAAAGGCCTATAACTATTTAAAAAAAACAACAAAAAAAAAACAAGGGTGGAAAGTGTTTGTTATCACTGTAAAGAACACTTTTCTGTTTTTTTAATTATATCAATTATGATACATTCTGAGAAACTATAAAAAGAAACTATAAAACATAATTTACCATTTTCATATTTTTCATATTTGAAAACTAAGATGGCTCCGAAAAACTGAGAGTATTTTGTTTAAAATCATGTCAACTGTATCTGATGAAAATGGATTGCTGTGAACTGTAGGACATTGATAGGCTTATGTTTAGAAATATGGAATAAACATATTGCATTCTGAAGCCACTTTTTATATTGTCCTTTTTAATGCTTCACTTGTGTGTCAAAATAATATAATGCATTTTAATTATCTGTATTATTATTTATTTATAATTATTTAAATATAACTCATAATTATTGAATCACTATATATTTAAATTATATATTTATATATCACTATATATTATTATTTTTACATTTTTTAATTATTTATTAATTGCGATTTAATTCTATTAATTAATCAGAATACCATGTAATTTATTCGAGGAAAAAAAAAAAAAAAAAATTATATATATATATATATATATATATATATAATCGTTTGACAGCCTTAGTATAAAGGCAGATATGTGGAGCTTATAATTTTATAAAAGCACTTACATGAATTCTTCTGTTAAATCTCATGTATTCTTTGAGCTGTACAGTATAGTCATTTTTAGTCATTTTTGGGTTTGTTGACATTATATCAAAGTAAAATTGGCTATAACTTTACACAGAAAAGGTTAGTAAGTGATGTTATCACACTAAAATCATGTTAACATGTATATTGTTTGTCTTGAGGCTAAAAATACTTTTTTTTGTAATCAACATTAATCTACAAATGCCTTCAACTGAGTACAACTTGAATTGAACCCAGAATATTCCTTTAAAGGGGTCATGAAATGCTCTTTTTTTATATAGTTTTATCATCTTCCCTGAGGTCCACTAATGTTAGTAAAGATTTTATTGCATCCTCCCTGTCTTTTGTCTGCTGTCAGAAAGGACCGTTATGATCAATGTAACATGAATTTCTGTGTATTGGGGAAAATAACTTTAATACAAAGTTAATCACAAAAAAAGATTTTCTGTGAATCTTGTTACAAAATGGACTGTAAAATTATGCATATAGATGGAGAGAGCTAGAGAGAGAGACTCACATCTTCGTTGGTGGTCTGATTGGAACTGATAAGGTAGGTATGGAAACCTGACAGACCAACGATGGACCAGACCGAAAAAAAGCACACCACCACTTCCAGAACAGTGCAACCGTCAAGGAAAATACAAGTCTAGATTTGTATTAACACACGATTCAGTAAATTATCTCACATGTTCAAAACACTTCCAGTCAAACATTTGGACACCCCCACTCATTCTCATAACTGTTTTTTCACATTTTAGAATAATAGTGAATTCATCCAAACTATGAAATTACACAAATTGTTGTATGGGAATTATATAGTGACCGATTGTTTTTTTTTAATCTTCTTTAAAGTAACCACACTGTCTAGATTCCATCTCTGTACATTCTGATCATTCTCTCAACTAGCTTCATGAGGTACATCCAGAGATGCTTTTTCAACAGTACTGAAGGAGTTCACAACATGTATCTTGGACAATTGTTGGCTGCTTTTCCTTTGGTACAACTCACGCATTAAAAAAATTGATTTTATAAAGAAATTCCTACGTATTGAAAATGTGTCTACGAAACTACTTTCAAGCATTTGAGCATAAGCCTTTAGATAAAAAGAAAACATAAATTCACGAAAAACAAAGTGTGTCAAAACATTTGACTGGTACCTCATGACCTCATGAGGTTCTTCCATAGAGAACACATAGATTCCCAGACATGTACCCTGTAAAGCTGATTTCTAGCACATAGCTTATGCGATTAAGTCTATCTTTAAGAAATAAATTATGCTTTACAAGCTAATAAATGACCGTGAGCAGCATGTCGGATTCTGATAATGAACACGACAGTGAGACAAATACAAATCATTTGCTGATTTTCACAGACTGAGTGAAGATCTCTTCAAATGTCATGCTCTTTTTCATCTCAAGCCAATCTCCGATCTGTCAAGACTTCCCACAGACCATATTTAATAACATATTTCTTTCCACTAAAAAGATAATGGTACAGAGACACAGAGTGGGTGTTCTGCGTTTCTGCAATTGTGTTCTAGAGGTGTGAAAACCAGAAATAGATGCATAATGCACTTTCCACCCACACACAGACACACTTCAGTGAAAGGATATCTGGCAGGGCTATCTTTGAGAGCACTGAGAAAGCCAGTCCTGTTGGATCCTGCAGAAAAAGCACAGGTTACATTACATGAAACACAACTTTCAAATGTAAAGGCAGGCAGCATATTGAGGCAAGTGTCACTGGAATAAGAAATTAAGCAATTGCTGTTTTATAGATGTCTACAGATGATCATAAATTTGCTAATCAGCACAATATAGCACATTAGCAACTATTGCTAAATAGTGTAATATGCCCCATTAGCAACAAATGTTAATCAGCATAATATGCCGCATTAGTTACAACTGCTAAATAGCGGAATACGTTGCATTAGTAACTATTGCTTAGTAGTGTTTTACAATGCATTAGCAACTATTGCTAATCAGCATAATATGCCACATTAGTAACAATTGATAAATAGTGTAATATGGTACATTAATAACTATTGCTTAGTAATATTTTACATTGCATTATCAACAATTGCTAATCAGCATAATATGCCACATTAGTAGCTATTGCTAAATAGCGTAATATGTTGCGTTAGTAACTATTGCTTAGTAGTGTTTTACACTGCATTAGCAACTATTGCTTAGTAATGTTTCATGTTGCATTAGCAACTATTGCTAATCAGCACAATATTCCACATTAGTAACTATTGCTAAATAACATAATACGGTACATTAGTAACTATTACTTTGTAGTGTTTTACGCTGCATTAGCAACTATTGCTAATCAGCATAATATGCCACATTAGAACTATTGCTAAATAGCATAATACGTTGCATTAGTAACTATTGCTTAGTAGTGTTTTACGTTGCATTAGCAGCTATTGCTAATCAGCATAATATTCCACATTAGTAACTTGCTAAATAGCGTTATACGGTGCATTAGTAACTATTGCTTAGTAGTGTTTTACGTTGCATTAGCAACTATTGCTATATAGTGTAATATGCTGTATTGTGGATCACAATGAATGATGGCAAAAGCTTTTTATTTTCTTGTTGTACTGGTAAATTAATTATAAGTGAAAATATATGCATGACTTTTTTTCACAACCTTTATGATTTATTAATGCATGGTATAGAGCAAATTATTAATTACTGTAATTTGAATAAAACAAACTGTGAAGGGTGAGTCATAAGCCTAACATTATTTGAATATAAGATCTGTCATAATAAACATTAATTTATTCAAACAAAGCACTGAAACTGAAATAATTTTGCTATAAATTTACTATTATAATTTTGAAAAAAAAAAACATTGCTTTTCATTACATCTTTCATGTCAACACACCCCTTCCAACATCACAAGTTGGCAACTCAGGTATCATCTAATTCTGTGTTTCCTACTGGTAAATACAACTTTGCTTGGCCATTCATGTGCTCGGAAATTATAATTACAATATTTCTGACTCCACTTCAAGTCTAATACTTTGTTGGTGTCAAAATGATTATATTTATGATTTTCTGTGGATTTTCTTTAAGTCCTGACATGTAAATAAAATAATTTTGGCAGAAGCACATTTTAATTAGCCATGATACAGTAAGTTGACGGTACAATTTACTTAGTACTCATTTTATGTACTGTTGACGAAGAATAGCGATAAAGCTAAATTTTCCTGTGGTAGCAAGAGAATACTGAAATACATACATAAAATGTCAAATAGACAACTAATATGCTAAAATGTTGCTGCATTAGTGCAAAGTCCTTCCTATGTTTGCCATGAAGTAAAAAAGAGAAAGGACATCAAATTTAAATCACTTGAACTCACATCACGTCATGAATGCAATGTCAAAGGCGTTCCAATCAAACTACAGAATTTTAGTGCAAGTTCATCCGTTACTTGGTAGAAGCTAGCTGCCAAATCAACAAATTATATGCCAACATGGACAGTTTGGGAAAATGCTAATAAAAAAAGGAATTTGTAAATTCTATTCACCCTGTGCTATTTTGAAAACACTACAACAACATATTATTTTATTTTTTAACTTGTAAATTTAATGTTTTATTGAAAATATACACTAATTTTAAATCAAATGATTGCAACACGCTCCAAAAAATGTGGAACAGTCGAGTGTTTATCACTGTGAAACATCACCATTACTTTGAATTACACTTATTAAGCTTTTGAGCACTGAAGACACAAGTTTGTTAAGTTTAGCAAGCAGAATTTTCCCACAATTGCACAATTTTACAGGGCCTACGTTGCTGTATTTTGCACTTCATAATGCACAGTTGTCATAATGCACATTCTAATTTGGAGACAGGTCAGGACTGCAGGCAGGCCAATCTAGCACCCGCACTCACTGCTTTCGCAGCCATGACCTTGTATTCCAGGCAGTATTAGGATTAGCGTTGTCCTGCTTGAAAAAACAGGGATGTCGCTTGAAAAGACGGCATCTGTATGGCAGGATATGTTGCACCAAAATTTTTACTTATTTTTCTGCATTACTGTTGCCCTCACAGATGTGCAAGTTACCCATACCATGGGCGCTGACACACCCCCATACCATGACAGACACTTGCTTTTGGACCCGATAACTGCTTGGATGATCCTTTTCCTCTTTGACCCAGATAACATGACAGCATTTTCCCCCCAAATCTATTATACCAAGCACAGAGAAGTCGGCAGTGCTTCTGAACAGTGTTAATGTATAGCTTCTGCTTTGCATGGTAAAGGCTTAAAGGGATATTTCACCCAAAAATGAAAATTCAGTCATTGTTTACTCACCCGTGTTGTTATTATCCTATATGACTATGGAGAAATTGTGAAAACGATTTGTGCTCAGTTATGTCATACAATGGCAGTTCATGGTGACTACTTCAGGCTTCAAAAGAACGCAAAAGTATAATTCAGAAGACTAATAAATTATTCCATGAGACTCATGATTGTTATGAAAGCATATGATAAGGTTTAGTGAAGAACAAAAAAAAATCTCTAATTTTGTGAAAATGTTCACTGACCGTTGATCTCCTGTGCAGTTTCATTATAGGGCATGAGAGCAACATTTCACGCAGCCCCCACGCAACATTGCGGCGTTCAAGCGAAAACTTGTTTGTTTATCTAAAAACAGGTCCGCCACAGCGATAGTGACAGAGCACAACACAGCTTCACACAAAACAGAGAACAGAATTTACTAAACATGTCTGAAGAGTTTGTAGTCGAAGAATTAATGTATTCTATGCCCAGCCTTATTGTTTTGAAAGTTTTTGGACAGTTCACCGCACAATGCCGAAAATAGAAAACAAGCGATTGATAGAATGTACCGTCGCTTGTCACTACTGGTTAGGACAAAAACTCTGATTACCATAGAAAATATACTTTTTATCTTATGTCGTTTGCTGTCAGGTAAGGACGCGGTGGAACTGCATGTAGCCTCCTCTATGTTTCTGTTTAATTTCTAATTACTATTATAATTTAATATTTGCAGAAGTTATTACTCCACCCCCTGAATAATGTCATTAACGACAGCTCAACAAATGTGGTTCAAACAATGAATGTGCGATATAGTTTGGGAAACAGTCGTGACTAGATAGTTAATTTGTAATTCATTTTCGATTTAATTTTCTAATAAACAATGTTCCCCAAAGACAAATTGGAAGGATTTGGGGCATTTCACCCTTTCAGTGCACAATATAGTTAAAAGATTCAAGGAATTCAGTCAAATCTCGGTGTCTAATGGGCAAGGCCAAAAACCACTTCTGAATACATGTGATCTCCGAGTAAAAAAATAAGGCTGGGCATAGAAATGCATCAATTTTTTGCTACCACTGTGGAACAGTGCATCTGTGGATGCAACGGCCAATGGTGTTGACTGGCAAAGGTTTACCGAATTATTCTTGAGACCATATTCATTACTGATGCATGACGGTTTTTAAGACAGTGATGTCTGAGGAATCAGAGATCACATGGATTCAGAAGTGGTTTTTGGCCTTGCCCTTTAGAAATCGAGATTTGACCAGATTCCTTGAATCTTTGAACTAAATATTGTGCAATGTAGAGGATTAAATGCCCCAAATCCTTATAATTTGTCTTTGGGGAACATTGTTCTCAAAGTGCTGGATTAATTGCTGATGCATCTTTTGGCAAATTGGCATGCCTCAACTTATCCTTGCTCTTGAAGGACTAGTCTTTTTTTGGAGGCTCCTTATCTATTATAACACAATTGTGTCACCTGTTTAACATCAACTATTTCACATTCTCTTTCTATTTCAACTTGTCAAACTGTTATTTGTCCTAAATTTCCCCTGTCTCTTTTTTTGGAGTTGCAGTTTTTGTGTTGCAGGCATCAATTTCAGAAAAAACTTACATCTTCAAAAACAAATGCAGCTGATTAGATAAAACATGAAGTACCATGTCTTCATACTCTATATTTGAATACAAGTCAAAATACATTTACAAATCACACCTTTTTGTTTTTAATTGTAATTTTGCACAATGTCCCAACTTTTTGTAATTGGTGTTGAAAAAGAAAATATACCAAAGACTACATAAAGGACAATAAAAGGATATTTAGAAACCAATAATACTCTTGTATGACAAAATATTTTAGCACTGTGCTAGGTCGTTACATAAAATTTGAGCAAAACCAGTTGAGAACCACTGATGTGAAACCTCCTCTGATGTGAAACCTCCACCCTGAGGATGCAGAGTAAAGAACAATCCCTAATACACTGTCCGGACACATTGAGTGCTATCACCTCTATGCATTGCTTTAGAGTCAACGGCTGTGTTTCACACTAATGGTTTCCAGAGGGCATCTGAGGAGAGATTTTTGGGTAAATAAAGCCGCGCTGACTCTGCCCTGTCCAATAAACATCTTCCAGGAGCCATTTGTCACTACAGCAACCTAAGATTAATTGGTCCTGAGTGGTAAACAATGCGGAGCTCAGACTTACAGCCACTCCATCACTTCCCCCTAGGGAAACTGCTTTGTCAGTGCGCTCACAGCTTCCACCTGCTAGTCTAGAGTTGAGAGGAGCTGATCGATGGTGGAACCCCGTAACACAGATTACAGAGGTAATGCACCAGTATTGGGTTTTAAAGGAGAACTTTGGTGAACTGAAACACTGACCAAAAAATGTTTTTGAACATGCCATTGAAAGAAAGTCAAGTTGTAAATGATGTTGAAAGGTGAAGTGTGTAATTTTTGGTTGGTAAAATACTACTCTCTTCCAATTTAATAAATGACCAGCTTAATTATCTAGCAGACGAAGCTGGTCAACCACCAATAATGACCAACAGCACAGTGACTAAAAAGTGTTAAAATCGCTGGCAGTGTGAACAGGGTTTCAGTGGCAAAGTATTTTTGCTGAAACGAGAACTTAAAATTTGACAATTGTATTGAGACTGAAGGGTGATGTTATATAAGGAAGTAGGCAGTCAGCACTCTTACTCAGTATTACATGTGTGATGACGAAGGCAAAGATGAAGAGTGTGAGGAAGGAGAGTGAGAGGATGAACAGGTAGAAGAAGCGATAGTTCCTCCTCCCTACGCAGTTCCCCACCCACGGGCAGTGATGATCGAATCTCTCTGAGGAGAAATCCAAATCCAGCATAACCAGACATTAGAACATCTTTCCATGATGCTGACTAATATATATTCACACACAAACACGCATATAATACACATATTCTTACCCACACAATTGTCACACAGGCTGCAGTGTGATGCCCGCGGTGGTCTAAACATTTTGCAGGTGAAGCAGTATTTCAGCTTGACCGTCTGACCGTTAATGACCACCTCTCTGGTTCTGGGTGGCGGTCTATACCCTGGACCACTCGGACCATTGGCTGCATCTGTGAAACATACCAGAACAGACCTGAGACCAATTCAGTGAGTAATTCACCTAGGAAGTCTGTCAGTGTAATGTTTTTAAATGAATGTTCCAAGTTCAAATCAACTTAAAGACTCCATGAAACAGCTTAACAAGCACAGATTTGATGTATTTTCTATTAAAATAGGAAGATATGGCTCATCCCTTTTGGTTTTAAATAGCCAATAGCTTTAGTATACATTTTCTTTAGGTGGTATTTAAAACATAGGGCGAGTGGCATTCTCATTCAAGAGAACATTTCATTAACTGGATGAAAATATAATCAAGCAAAATATAATCAATATTTTTGGCCTGTTTTCCTGAAAGAGAAAGATTATAAATTTGTAAAGTTGTAAATGTATATCTGCTAAAAGTTTATTTTGTTTACTTTTGCAAGTACACTATTATATAAATGCCATCTAAGCTAAAAGACATGTACTACTAGCCACAAAACACTCATTTTGATTCCATTTTTTAAGCTTTTAAGTGTCAATCACATCTTTGTTTGCTGTCGATTATTTTGACTCACCCCTCAGTTTGTAGAGACTAGAAACATGATTATAGTAAATCAATGGCTACACGTTTATGGGCAAGGCATTCCTGAAGGTTTAAAAGCATACATTTAAAGCTTGTATTGTTCTTCAAATAATTTATCTGTACAATATATGTTATTTCAGTTGTAATGTTGTCTAAATCACACTTTTATTGGTGAGACTACTTTTCTGGGTGGATGAACTGGGGTGCGTTTCCCGTACAACAACGTAACTCACTGGGTAGCCACAATATTACGATGCATCTAGTCATGACTGTTTCCCGAAACTGTAGTAACTATATTGCACATTAATAGTTTGAGCTGTCGTTAATGACATTATTCAGGGGGTGGTGTAATAACTTACATAATTTGCATGTAGCCTCCTCTATGTTACTGTTTGATTTCCGAGTACTCTGTTTTAAAAATAAGGCTGGGCATATAAATGCATCAGTTATTTGCTATCACTGTGGAACCATGCATCTGTGGATGCAACGGCGAATGGTGTTGACTGACAAAGGTTTACCGAAGTATTCTTGAGCCCACGTCCATTAATAACGCATGACGGTTTTTAAGACATGTCTGAGTGATTGGAGATCACATGCATTCAGAAGTGGTTTTTGGCCTTGCCGTTTAGACACTGAGATTTGACAGGATTCCTTGAATCTTTGAACTATATTGTGCACTGTTAAGGATGAAATGCCCCAAATCCTTCCAATTTGTCTTTGGGGAACATTGTTTATTAGAAAATTAACTAGAAAATTAATTACAAATTAACTATCTTGTCACGACTGTTTCCCGAAACTGTAGTAACTATATTGCACATTCATTGTTTGAACCACATTGGTTGAGCTGTCTTTAATGACATTATTCAGGGAGTGGAGTAATAACTTCTGCAAATATAAAATTATAATAGCTCATTTACACGTACACCAGAAAGCCATATAATGCAAGAAAGCTGCTGAAGACACGATGCATTGCGCTGCAACAGATGGTTTGACAGAAACCATGTGTGATAAAGCGCTTTCTCTTAACAGCCTTTAATCCTTTAAAAGGCTGCTCTCACGTTTATGTTACATTTCGGAACATTGCTTTCTGCAAAACGTGTTTCTTTTCTTTTTTCTTTCAATTAACATTTTTCCCTGTAACATTATAATAATTAACTCTCCCTGAGAGTCCCTCAAAAACATCTAGGTTACGGATGTAACCTCCGTTCCCTGATGGAGGGAACGAGACATTGTGTCGAAGAAGCGAGGGGTCACTCTTGTGCGCCGTATATACCTCTGATCTATGAAAAAAGGCCAAAGAGAAGTTGGCAGACAGAATTTGCATGTCCCGCCCTCAGACATATGGGTATAAAGGCGGGGAAAGGTTTCATTTAGAACTTTTCTGAGGAGCCGGAAATGGTCCGGCCACAATAGTGGCTCGGCTCATTGACGTGGCCAGGAGGACACAACGTCTCGTTCCCTTCATCAGGGAACGGAGATTACATCTGTAACCTAGACATTCCCCGTTTGTCGCTCACTTCGACGTTGTGTCGAAAAAGCAACACTAGTGGTCCAATTTAAATCACGCCATGCGCTGAGCCGTGTACGTGTACTGCTGACACAGGAACGGGCAGGTACTTCACGTGCCAAAACGACCAGCTGTATCAGACTGCACGTACCCCTCCCCAATGCCCTGACCTGCAGAGCACCTATTCCAGTACAGGGTAGATTTGAGTACCCGCAGTGGATTGAGTCGGCGAATTCCTCCGCCGAATTGTCGACCCAGAGGGCTAGGGAGGAGTCATCCAGGGAGCCGAGTGAGTGGGATCTCCTGGGAGAAAAAGCACATGGTATTTCCTCAACCGAGGGAAAAGGCGCTAGGTGCAAGCGATCCACCTGGCCAGTCCGTCAGTGTGTTACCGAGTTCTACTGGCTCGGACCTGAGAAATCACGGGCCAAAACTGACTCTACCCTGAGATTGTGGTATCTCACAAAGGTATTAGGTGTTGCCCAACCCGCTGCACTGCATATGTCTGCCAGGGAGGTGCCTCTGGCCAGTGCCCATGAGGACGCAACACTCCTTGTTGAGTGTGCTCAGACCCGCAAAGTGGAGGCACGGCCTGGGTGTGATAGGCCAATGAAATGGCATCCACCACCCAGTGGGAGAGCCTCTGTTTGGAGACAGTGTTCCCTTTCCGCTGTCCACCAAAGCAGACAAAGAGCTGCTCAGAACATCTAAAGTTCTGCGTGCGGTCTAAGTAGGTACGCAAAGCACGTACCGGACACAGCAACGAAGGGGCTGGGTCTGCCTCCTCCCGGGCAGTGCTGGCAGTTTCACTACCTGGTCTCTGAAGGGGATGGTAGGAACCTTGGGCACGTAGCCCAGCCGTGGTCTTAGGATCACATGAGTGTCTGCTGGACTGAACTCCAGGCAAGTATCGCTGACAGAGAATGCTTGCAGGTCCCCGACCCTCTTGATGGAGGGCCGTCTTTAGAGAGAGGGTCCTGAGTCCAACTGATTCTAGCGGCTCGAAGGGGGGTTTCTGAAGGCCCGAGAGGACAACTGAGATATCCCAGGAGGGGAACAGGCTTGGCTGGGAGGGATTGATAATCAAGTCGTGCTTACCCAAAGACTTGCTGTCTACTGCGTCGTGGAGGGCTGCAATAGCAGCTACATACACCTTCAAGGTGGCTGGGGACAGCCTCCCTTCCAACCTCTCCTGCAGAAATGAGAGCACTGACCTGACTGCGCACCTTTGTGGGTCTTCGCCCCACGAAGAATAACAATTTGCAATCAAGCGCCACTTAAGGGCATAAAGAAGGGGCTCTGGCTTGGTTGATCAGCAGGTGGTAGATCAGCTAGATCTTCCACGCCCCGTCCAGGGGCCAGACATGGAGGTTCCAGAAGTCTGGGTGCGGATGCCAGAGCGTGCCCTGTCCCTGAGAAAGAAGGTCTTTTCCTCAGGGGAATTTGCCAGGGAAGGGCTGTCGCGAGGAGTACGAGGTCCGAGAACCAAGCCCAGGTGGGCCAATAGGGAGCCACCAGAGTGACATGTTCCTCGTCCTCCCTGACCTTGCACAGCACTTGTGCAAGAAGGCTCACTGAGGGAAATGCGTACTTGCGCATCCCGTGGGCCAGCTGTATGCCAGTGCGTCTGCCCCGAGGGGAGCCTCTGTTCGGGCATACCAGAGCGGGCAGTGGGAGGTCTCCTGGGAGGCGAACAGGTCTACCTTAGCCTTCCGAACCGTTCCCAAATCAGCTGGTCCGACTGGGGGTGAAGCCTCCACTCTCCACTGGGCAAGCATTGTCACGATAGCGCGTCGGCCATCACATTGAGGTTGCCGGGGATGTGAGTGGTGTGCAGTGACTTGACGACAGGTGAGTTGTGACATGTGGCAGGAGCGTACGCCACCTTGGCGATTTATGTACGCCACCATGGTGGTGCTGTCTGATCTGATCAAGACGTATTTGCCCTGAACTAGGAACCTCCGCAGGGCAAAGAATACAGCCAACAACTCTAGGAAGTTGATATGCCAGTGCAGCGGGGCCCCTTTCCAATGGCCCGTTGCTGTGTACCCGTTGCACACGGAACCCAACTCAATTTGGAGGCGTCGGCCGTGACCAAGGCACATTGGGATACCTGCTGCAAGGGGACTCCTGCCCGCAGAAAGCAGAGGTCTGTCGAGGGTTTGAATGTTTGGCGGCAGGCTGGGGTGATCATCACACGGTGCGTGCCACGGTGCCATGCTCGTCTCTGCGCGACCACCGCGGAGGACGCCATATGCCCCAGGAGCTTCTGGAAAAGTTTAAAAAGACAGCAGTGCCTGGCCTGATGGCGGCGAGGCATTCTGGCACTGAATGTGTGCGCTCGTTGGTGAGGCGCGCTGACATTGAGACTGAGTCTAACTCCATGCCGAGAAAAGAGATGCGAACCGGGGCGAGCTTACTCTTTTCCCAGTTGACCTGAAGCCCTAAACGGCTGAGGTGCCTGAGCACATGGTCCCTGTGGGCGCAAAGTAACTCTCGGGAGTGAGTCAGGATGAGCCAGTCATCGAGGTAGTTGAGTATACGGATGCCGGCTTCTCGGAGCCTCTGCCTCTGCGACCTTCATAAAGACACGAGGGTACAGGGACATGCTGAAGGGGAGGACTTTGTACTGATACGCCTGGCTGTCCAACGCGAACCGTAGAAAGGGTCTGCTGGCAAACTGAATTGCGTAACCGAGTCGGGCAGGCAATGGCCACACTTGTGGTTCAGGAACGTCATCTGTGGCTGAACTTGGTCGAGATGCATGAGACGGAGTAACTTATTAAATGTAATCTAGGACGCTTACCAATCTAAATGAAGGAATTCGCTGTGCTATCAAATTGCTTGAAAGAAGAGAGTGGGACATCTACAGGGAGAGACTGTAGCAGGTAGTTACAATTTGGAATACAATTTATTTTAATAACATTAACCTTCTCAATCATAGATAAATGTAATGAACCTCACCTACCCACATCGCTCAAAAACCTTTTTATTAAGGGGTCAAAATTAACTCTAACTAATTTAGACAAATTTGCTGGGAATAAAATGTTCCTGAAAACGGCTGAAAAGCCGTTACTTGGCTGTACGCTATCAGAGACAAAACTTCAATTGACTCTGTATCCTGAGAACTTAGAAAAAGAATGAATAATTGTGTGGAGGCAAGGCATAGATCTAATGGGGTCGGAGACGAATAATAAAATATCGTCAGCGTATACCAAAAGCTTATGCGCCATACCTCCCGACACCACCCCTGGAAAATCATCTTCTCTTCTTATCGCGGCTGCTAATGGTTCCAGGGCAAGACAGAACAATAATGGTGAAAGAGGTAAAACCCTGAAGGGTGCCCCTATCCAGAGTAAAATAATTTGAAATTAATTTGTTTGAACCACCACTACCAGGTGTCTATAAAGTAGCATAATCCATTCAATATAAGTATTCCCGAATCTGTGTATTTCCAAAATCTTAAAAAGATAATCCCATTCTACCATATTAAATGCCTTTTGAGATGAGATGACAGCGACCGGAGTCTGATCATTTGCCACTGACCACATGATATTGATGAAAAACCTAATGTAATCAGAGGAGCTGCAGCACCAAATAAACCCCACCTGATCTGTATGTATAAGAGATGTCATAACTTTGCTTAAACGATTAGCCAGAATGTTTGACAATATTTTTAAATATTACTGGATCAGGGATATTGGCAGTAACTCTTACACTCGCTTGGATCTTTGTCCCTTTTAAGAATCAGGATGATCCGGGCTTGTGTCATGGTTGGCGGAAGCTTTCCATTCTTTAATGATTCTGTATAAAGGTCTAACAATAGTGGAGCCAGTTCTGTAGCATAAGATCTAAACAATTCAGTGGCAAAGCCATCTGGCCCTGGAGCCTTGACTGTAGGCAAGGCATTAATAACCTTGCCAAACTCCTCCAAGGTTATCTCAGAATCAAGAGACTTTTTTTTTGCTCAGTCGTCAGTTTAGGGAGTTCTAATGGTTCTACAAAGTTTCCAATATCTTCAATAGTAGAGCGATCAAGATAGAATTCTTTAAAAGCATTATTAATATTATTGGCTGATGTCAAAATTTCACCACCAGCAGATTTCACTGAGGGAAAAGTAGAAAAAGACTCTCTCTGCTTTATATATCTAGCCAAAAGCTTCCCTGCTTTGTCACCCGAATCAAAGTATGACAATCTTGCCCTGAATAGTCAAAACTCCACCTTCCGCAACAAAATAGTATTATATCTGTATTTCAGTCAGGTCAATTATCTGAGGCCTTTAGACGACATTCAGCTCTGCCTCTGCACTTTTAATATTCCCTTCCAACTCCATGAGTTCTCATACTTTGGATTGTTTGATGAATGAGCCATACTGTATGATCCGACCTGATACATTTTTTAAATAAATGTAAACATGGTCAAAGTGTTGACAGAATGAAAGATATAACGAGGAACTATTCTTCTAACCACAGGTAAAGAGCTGTAAATCCAACCACACAACTTAACGATGCTGTTTACGAATGTTCGTTGGAACTATGCTTTCGGAAAATTCCAAAAACCATAGTTGGCTAATGATGCTTTTGGGAAACGCAACCTTGGTGAATTAGTGCTGCTACAATCAATAGAAAATGTACAATTTTCTTTTTCTCATTTTTGTTTGATGAGTCAAATTGATTTTCTGTGTAATCGACTGTATGACACAGATTGTTTCAATAGAGCTTAGGTTGTATTTTATTGGAAAATCCCTTTAATACTTGATTCTCAACACACTATGCAGTGACTTCTAAGTAGCACACAGCACCCCTGAGGCTCACAGCAGTGTTTACTTACTACTATATTATTCAATTGAACAGCAAGAGCACATTACTCCAAATAAGAGCTGAAAACCCTAAACTAAAGTGCACTTCACTGGCTCAGGCCCTATGATTTTAATTTCCAATAGCTGTGGTCCACTGTCCTGATAAAAAAACACTAATTCCCTTTCAATGTTTCTGAACTGAGACTGAATTGAGAATGCCTTTTAAAGTCAAAATTGAATTCCTATATTTTAAGAACCTGAAGTGATGCAGAATTGTAATTTGAATTTAAGGAACTAATTGATTTTAGTGTTACTAATAAAATTACTCACTAACCATATCTGTGTAAAGTTGTAATGCTGGTAAGCCTTGTAAGCGATTTTATTATGCTAGAATTATGTAGAACAGAGGTTTTATCACACTAAAATCATTTTAACACTTTTAAAGGGATAGTTCACCCAAAAATGAAAATTCTCTCATCATTTCCCCACCCTCATGCCAACCCAGACGTGTATGACTTTCTCCTGCTGAACACAAACAAAGATTTTTAGAAGAATATTTCAGCTCTGTATGTCCATACAATGCAAGTGAATGGGTACCAAACATTTAAAGCTCCAAATGGATATAAAGGTACCATAAAAGTAATCCATACGACTCCAGTGGTTTAATCCGTGTCTTCAGAAGTGATATGATAAGTGTGGGTAAGAAACAGATCAATATTTATATCAACATTTAACAAACATTTTTTACAATCAATCTCCACTGTCACTTTCACATTCTTCTTTTTTTGTTTTTGGCGAAACATATGAACATATGTTTCATACATGTTTCAAGAACATATTGGGTATTTCCATAAACAATACATAATAATACAATTTTTGCCACCTACAGAAATATGTATTTACATTTTATTTATTTTATTATATTTAATAAATCATTCATTTTATGGACCATGGTAGAAGAACACTTAATTTCCCTGATTGCTTTTTTCACAATATATTATATATCCAAAATATTTGAATGTCAATAATTATTTTTGTAAAGTTAATTTGTTGTTTTATTATCAAGCTGTTTTATTGGGCTGTTTGAACAATTAAAATCTGTATTGATGGCTGTAGTCTTCAATTTAGTTAAAATATCTCTTATCAGCTCAAATATCATTTCCATCATAACAGAATAAATAGTCAAAATTCATTCATTTACTCTGTAAATTAAATTAAATAAGGCTGTTGAATTTCTTTAAATTGTAATTCATTAAATTCACTGTAAAAATTGGTAACCTGCAATTGTTTCATTAAGGAGCTACTGCTATTTGATTTTTGATAGTGTAATCTAATGTATAGGTACTGGTTGATTCAGTGATTTTAAATATTTTTTACTTGAATTATATCAGTTAATTTAGATGTTACTGTTACAGATAAGCTAAGACACAGGAGTAGTGTTAAACCCGGAGGTTGTGTTTATTCAAATAAGAATGTTAAGGGAAGGAGATGAATATCATAAGTGGGTGGAGCTTGGGCTGACTTTACTGGAGTGAATGCGCGTGGAGCTGGAGAATGAGCGTAGAGCTTGAGCGTGGAACTTAGGCTGACGTCACTGGAGTGAATGAGCATGGAGTTGGAGAATGAGCGCGGAGCTTGGCGTGACGTCACTGGAGTGAATGAGCGCGGAGCTTGGACGAGCATGGAGCTTAGGCTGAAGTCACTGGAGTGAATGAGCGTGGAGCTGGAGAATGAGCGCGGAGCTTGGCGTGACGTCACTGGAGTGAATGAGCGTGGAACTGGAGAGCGAGCGCAGAGCTTGGACGAGTGTGGAGCTTAAGTTGACGTAACTGGAATGAATGAGAGTGGAACTGGAGAATGAGCGCGGAGCTTGGCGTTACGTCACTGGAGTGAATGAGCGCGGAGCTTGGGCAAGCGTGGAGCTTGGGAGATCGTTGAGCTTCCGAGATCGTTGAGCTTCCGAGATCTCCGCTGGAGTAAAGGAGTGAAGAGCTTGGGTTGTAAACACAGGAACGTGGAGATGGGAGGATCGACTAAGGAGCGTGGAGACTGGAAGATAACAGGAACGAAGGAGCGTGGAGACAGGAAGATCACAGGAACGAAGGAGCGTGGAGATAGGAGGATCGACAAAGGAGCGTGGAGACAGGAAAATCACAGGAACGAAGGAGTGAGTCTGTCTACGATAAACTATTAACGATAAACGCTTAACGTTTAACGAGACCAGACACAGAGTGAAGGGAGAACAGAGTATTTAACGAGTGGAACGGAAACAAGAGACAGGTGCAGGTGATTAGTGATTATTGAAAAGGGAACGTGAAACATAAAAGCAAGGAAAGACAGGGAGATCTGTGACAGTTACCACGTGAAGCACAATTTTAAGTTTAGTATTTTTTCATTATACAACATCCTGTCTATCATGGCCAAATTCCAACTCATGAATTGAAAGGGAGCCAGTTGTTGGAATTGTAACAACCACTACCTCAAGACTGATTATAATATCAGACTGAATAACACAAACAAATACTTTAAAAGACCTAGAATCTTTCCTAAGTATGAATATTTCAGCTGATTTTTTATTACCCTGGGCTGACAACAGACCTGAGAGGTAGCATGCATTATTCATATCACAAGAAAAGAGAGAATAACATCAAATGCTCTCTGTTTCTTTTCACTCTGAGAATTCTCTATAGAGCAGTCCACAGACCCTCAGCCAGAGCCTGCAAATTCAGCTTAACATGACAGAACAGTACAAGGAAAGAAAGACCAGAATTGCGATTTTGTCAGCATTTCCTCCCACCTATCTGCCTCTCTATGTCTGCCGCTTCCTCTGGTGTGGCCCTGGGCAGGACGCCTGGGTCGCTGAAGCTTGCTCTGAGCAGCATTCCCATTACAAAGAAGAACAGCACTCCTCCAATGGCTGGGATGGCAGGAGTCAGGTTAGATGCAAGAAATGGGCAGCTGGAAGAGAGGGAATTGAACAGTGTTAAAACTGTCTGTGAGTAATTTACACTGAATTTATGTGGAAACCTAAAATTTTTACCATAAGGGTATATTTCTACTTGTTCTAAACTTTAAAAATGACTGTAATGATCATTTATAAGTCACAATTTTTACTTGAATCAAACAAGTTAAATGACCAAATTTTAGACATGCAACTTTATATGGCGCAAGCTGATAGCTTCTTTGACTTGTTATCTGTTAGCCAATCGGCTCGCTCACGTGTGACATGTTAAACAAATGGGCTCGCTTAGCGCAAGCTGATTGGTTCTCTGACCTGTTATCAGGTAGCCAATCATCTTGCGTCTCTCTCCTTGTCTTATTTTTGCAGTTAAGCTGTTTTCTCTGAAGCACACTATGAGAGTTTTTTTTCTCTGAAAACCCTATTTGCTCAGGTGGTTTGCTGGGGGTTCCTTCTATCAGCTTGCATGGTAAGGTCTGCTTTAGTAGCGTGTCTTAATAAGGTAAGCTTTGGCCTAATGAAATTTATGTAAATAGTTGAAAAATCTCTGGGCTTTCCTAGCTCGGGTACACATTACGAGTTTAAGCTATTCGGCTAAACAGGGCGAGGCACACGTAGAAGTTTAGTTCATTAGCATTACAATATTTTGCCTGTGGCCTAGGCACAACTAGCAAGCATACACCTGGTGCAGATAGCTCTAAGGAGCAGCAGCAGTACATAAGTCTTGGTGATAGGTCTGCTTGATTGGGGGTTTGTGTTTATGTGTTATATGTTTGTGCAACTTCCCTGCTTTGGTGGAGGATTGTTTTTGTCTATTTGTGCAGCAGCATGTATCACATGCTCGATGCAGAATGTCTTGCATTTTGTCTCATTGTGCAGCAGCAGCAGCATGTCCACATGCTAACTCAGTATGTATGTTTTTCTAGTAGTAGCAAGTCTTCGTACTCATAATCCTATCAATATGTCATACCCATATTCACATGCTAAATCTTTCCGAGAGTTGGCTTGACTGAAATTTGGTTCCCTGTCTGTCACTCACTTCGACGCTGTGTCAAAGAAGCAACACTAGGGGTCTCTCTTGAGAGCCTTATGCATCTCTGAACTTTGAGAAAAGGCCAATGAAAAATTGTCAGACAGAATTTGCATGTCCCGCCCCTGGACATACGGCTATAAAGGGAGGGAAATGCATCTGTTCATTCAGAAATTTTCTTCAGAGCCGACCGGTTGTGTGAGCAGCGAGCTGCGAGTCACAGTCTGTTTCCTCTCATCTCTGAGCGTATGCTGTTGGATCTACGCCGTTCTCCTTCTCTGCACGGCAGTGCAGCTTTGCCCCTGGGCGCTTCGACAGCACTATTAAAAGAGAAATTTTCCTAAAAGAGTGTTTTTCTCTAAAAGTGCAATACACAGCGGCGTTGAACATCCTTTTCAGGACGCATATTTATAATCAAAAATCAAATCACTTTATTGTCACACTACTGTGTACACGAGTGCAACAGCAGGTGAAATTCTTGTGTGCAGTTCCGAGCAACATAGCAGTAATGACAGTGACGAGACATAAACCACTTTACAATAAACAACATATTACACAAAACAATTTACATAACAAACTTACACAACAATTTACATAACAAATGTACACATACCTACACAACAATTTACATAACAAATGTACACAATACACACAATGTAGAATACACACACTAGAGAAGGGTATAAATATATATATATATATATACACTGACTGAATTGGGAGCGAGAATATATTGACAGAATGAGGATTAATAAAGTGCAGTGCTGATTGTTGATCGTGAGGGATCAAGTGTTCAAAAGTCTTATTGCTTGTGGGAAGAAGCTGTCATGTAGTCGGGTGGTGCGGGTCCTGATGCTGCGATACCGCCTGCCTGATGGAAGCAGTGAGAGCAGCCCATGACTCGGGTGGCTGGAGTCTTTGATAATCCTCCGAGCTTTCTTCACACACCGTCTGTTATATATATCCTGGAGGGAGGGAAGCTCACCTCCGATGATGTTTCTGGCCGTTCGCACCACCCTTTTCCCATCTATAAAGATGCCTTTCCGCCCCTGTGTAGTTCCTGGATGTGGTCAAGTTCTATCCGCTCCTGGCGGTCACAGGCGCTGCCTCATGTGTCTGGGCCGCGATCACACCGAGGCAGTGTTTGTGGAAGGTTTCGTGTTCTCACTGCGAGAACCTTACAATGGCAATGTTGCGGTCGCTCCTTTCCTTCCTAAAAAGGAATGCCACTCCAGCCACCCCCCCGTCGGTCCTTCTTCCCATGGGATTGAGGACAACACGGCTGGCGATGGAGGCGATTTGGGGATGGCAGCGGGCTCGGTTTTGCCGGGTACGTCCCCACGAACCACCCGCCCCCCCGACATGCTCGTTGAGTTCCGCCCGGGCTCTTGGGGTGTGTTCCGGTGTCTGACGCGGAAGACTCGATTGGGCTGCCACCTTCGGGTCAGCACGTCCAGTCAGAGGCTAGTGCCCAGATGGCCGACATGCTTCACGGCTGGATGATTGGTTCCTCGGGTCTGCGCGCCGCTCACAGCCACGCACCCCCTCGGTTCCTTTCTTCCCGGAAGTGCATGATGAGCTGACTAGGTCGTGGATGGCACCTTTCACTGCCCATAATCAATCCTCTCGCTCATCCGCTCTCACTACCCTCGACGGCGGAGCGGTCCACGGGCACACGGAGGTCCCCCAGGTGGACAGAGCGGTTGCAATCCACCTGAGTCCCGAAAACGCCACCACCTGGCGGGATCGCCCAGTGCTCCCCTCTAGGGCCTGTAGGATGATGTCCTCACTGGCCTCCAAAGCCTACAGCACCAACAGACAGGCCGCTTCCACCTTGCATGCCATGGCCCTCCTGCAAGTCCACCAGGCCAAGGCACTTAAAGATCTGCACTTGGGTAGTCCTGACCCCGACGTGCTGCAGGAACTGTGCTCGGCGACCGACCTCGCCCTCAAGGCCCTTCCAGCATGGGCCATGCCCCGTCTGCCTGCCGAGGGTGTCCTATTGCGGCTTCCAAGAAATGTGCAGCTCCGCCTCAGCTTGGGCCCAGCTCTCAGCCCCAGTGTCGAGCGCCCCGCAGGAAGCGCAAGCCCCCATCTCACGAACCGCCTCTAGGACCCGGAAGGCTCCCAGGCATTCCTGAGAAGAATGACCCAGAGACCGAGACATTTGCTCCGGAGCTGGGAGGAGAATCTTCTGTTAAGTTTATTTACTTTGCTGTACCCACATTCTCAATAAAAGAGTAATTTCCTCTGTCTCTGGGTCACCTGGCCCACAAATGCCATTCTCACAGCACGCTGGTGCCACACCTCAACAGTCCCAGCACATTGGAAGCAGACCCTTCGCCTCCAGCCCCACAACTGTTGTCCCCCGGCTGGCTGGTTCTGACGAGTCTAGAGGACGCCTCCATGGGACCTCCTCCTCAGTCACTAACCCGCCCCCTGCCGGGTGTGCGGAGCAAGGTAAGTGCTTTGAGTCTTCTCACAGCACCAGAGCCTCAGGACGTGCTGTTGCCTCCCGACGCTGTATTATATGCTCCGCCATGCCGGGAACGTCAAAAATAATCGTCCCCTTAGTGCCCCTAGCACGGAGCTTGAATGCATGGCTATCACTTCCGTCACGCTGGCTGGCCAGGACCATACGACTCGGTTACGCAATTCAGTTTGCCAGGCCTCCTTTCCCCTTCGGGGCGTCTGCTTTACCGCAGTGCACAGTGAAGATGCCAAATCCCTGCGTGCGGAAATTGTGACTCTCTTACTCAAAGACGTGATAGAGCCTGTCCCTCCAGCCGAGATGAAGAAGGGTTTCTACAGCCCTTACTTCATCATACCCAAAAAAGGCGGTGGCTTACGACCGATCTTGGACTTACGAGTTTTCAACCGGGCCTTGCACAAACTCCCATTCAAAATGCTCACGCAAAGACATATCCTAACTTGCGTCCAGCATATAGATTTTTTCGCCACGGTAGACCTGAAGGACGCGTACTTCCACGTCTCAACCTTGCCTCGACATCGACCCTTTCTACGGTTCACATTCGACGGCCAGGTGTATCAGTACAAAGTCCTCCCCTTCGGCATGTCCCTGTCCCCTCACGTCTTTACGAAGGTCGTAGAGGCAGCCCTTGCCCCACTTCAGAAGCAGGCGTTCGCATACTCAACTACCTTGATCACTGGCTCATCCTGGCCCACTCCCAAGAGTTACTATGTGCCCACAGGGACCAGGTGCTCAGGCACTCACGTTTAGGGCTTCAGGTCAACTGGGAAAAGAGCAAGCTCGCCCCAGTTCAGAGCATCTCTTTTCTCGGCATGAAGTTAGACTCGGTCTCAATGTCAGCATGCCTCACCAACGAGCATGTGCAGTCAGTGCCGAAATGCCTCACCTCGTTCAGGCCAGGCACATGGGTCACCCTAAAACATTTCTAAAAGGTTTGGGGCATATGGCATCCTCCGCGGCGGTCGCGTCGCTGGGGTTAATGAGACCGCTTCAGCACTGGCTTCAGACTCGAGTCCCAAGACGAGGATGGCACCGCGGCACACACCATGTGTTTATCACCCCCGCCTGGGCAACCTCAATGTGGTAGTGGACGCGCACTGGCACACAGCTAGCCCACTGTACGCATGGCTGGCTGCACAAGTACGCATTTACCCCAATGAGGACGAGGAACAAGTCACTCTGTTGGCCCCTTATTGGCCCTCTCGGACTTGGTTCTTGGATCTCGTGCTCCTCGTGACAGCCCCTCCTTGGCGAATTCCCCTGAGGAAGGACCTTTTTTCTCAGGGATAAGGCATCCGCGCCCAGACCTCTGGAACCTCCACGTCTGGCCTCTGGACGGGATGTGGAAGATCTAGCTGGCCTACCACCTGCTGTCGTAGACACGATCAACCAAGCCAGAGCTCCCTCTACCAGGCAACTTTACGCCCTGAAGTGGAGCTTGTTCACGAATTGCTGTTCTTCCCAGGCTGAAGACCCACAGAGGTGCGCAGTCGGGTCAGTGCTCTCATTCCTGCAGGAGAGGTTGGAGGGGAGGCTGTCCCCCTCCACCTTGAAGGTATATGTAGCCGCTATCGCGGCCCACAACGACACAGTATACGGCAAGTCTTTGGGTAAGCACGACTTAGCAGGTTCCTAAAAGGTGCCCGGAGATTGAATCCCTCCCGGCCAAGCCTGTTCCCCTCCTGGAATCTCTCAGTGGTCCTCTCGGGCCTTCAGAGATCCCCATTCGAGCCACTCAAGGCCCTCTACCTGAAGACGGCCCTCCTGATCACGCTTGCCTCCATCAAGAGGGTCGGGGACCTGCAAGCATTCACTGTCAGCGACACCTGCCTGGAGTTCGGTCCGGTAGACACTCAAGTGATCCTAAGACCACGTCCAGGCTACATGTCCAAGGTTCCTATGACTCCCTCCAGAGACCATGTAGTGAATCTGCAAGCGCTGCCCCGGGAGGACGCAGACCCATCCCCTTCGTCGCTGTGTCCGGTATGTGCTTTGCGTATCTATTTGGACCACACGCAGAGCTTTACACATTCTGAGCAGCTCTTTGTCTGCTTTGGTGGACAGTGGAAAGGGAACGTTTTCTCAAAACAGAGGCTTTCTCACTGGGTGGTTGACGCCATAGCATTGGCCTATCACACCCAGGCCAAGCCCTCCCCCCTTGCGGGTTTGAGCACACTCGACGAGAAGTGTGGCATCCTTGTGGGCACTGGCCAAAGGCACCTCCCTAGCAGACATATGAAGAGCAGTGGGTTTTGCAACAGCCAATAACTTTACAAGATTTTACAATCTCAGGGTTGAGTCGGTTTCATCCCGTGTTTTCTCAGGTCCGAGCCGGTAGAACACTAGCACCCTTTCCCTCCGCTGAGGTAATACCGTGCGCTCTTATCCCAGGAGATCCCACTAACTCGGCTCCCTGGATGACTCCTCCCTAGCCCTCTGGTCCGCGAATTCAGCGGAGGAATTCACCGACCAAACCCAATGCGGGTACCCAATTTACCCTGTACTGGAATAGGTGCTCCACAGGTCGGGCCCCCATGTGGACTTATCCCCCTGTGTGTATTTTCCACGGTACGGTCCCCTTGAGAGCGGACCGCGTCTCCCTTGGGCAGTCCTCACTGACCCCCAGTAGCCGTGTATGTAGCAACTCCTCCCTCCCAATGAGGTAGGATCTACCACCGCGCTATTCTCCACATGTGACCTAAAAGCCCATGTGATGTATTTCACCACTCTTTTCCTCCCCCAGTCTGGGCAGGTGTGGTCTCCGCAGGGTCTTTCCCCCCTAAAAGAATAGGAACTAGGAAAGAATGCCTTCCCTGATGCGTGTGATAGCGTGAAGATGGCCCCAGCTGCTTTAACTCTACGCGAGAAACATAGAGTGAGAAAAGGCATGGCGGGCGTGGCTTACTCCCATGCTTGACATTCCGCCTTGTTCCCCCCATATCGGGGTGTAAGGAACCAGAAGGTTTTGACAATTTTTGGGGGCGTTGGGGAGAGGTACGTGCAGTCTGTCACAGCCTGTCGTTTTGGGACGCAAACTACCTGCCTGCACCCATGTCAGCAGCGCACATACACGGTTCAGAGCATGGCGTGATTAAAATTGGACCCCTAGTGTCGCTTCTTCGACACAACGTCGAAGTGAGCGACAGATGGGGAATGTCTAGGTTACTGTTGTAACCTCCATTCCCTGATGGACGGAACGAGACGTTGTGTCCTCCCGGCCACGTTGCTGAACCGAGCCACTGTTGCGGGCAAACCTCATTGTCGGCTCCTCAGACAAATCCTGAATGAACAGACGCATTTCCTCCCTTTATACTCATATGTCCGGGGCAGGACATGCAAATTCTGTCTGCCAATTTCTCATTGGCCTTATCTCAAAGTTCAGAGATGCATAGAGAGCTCTCAAGAGAGACCCCTAGTGTCACTTCTTCGACACAACGTCTCGTTCCCTCCATCAGGGAACGGAGGTTACAACAGTAACCTAGACGTTTTTGCTCAGCAAGAATCTCTTTAAACTGTTGCTCTCCACTACTACAGTCGATGACCTGCAATACAAAACTCAACGTACATGTACAAAAGTAGCAAAACACGAAAACTTTGAATTACTTTCATTGAGGTAACCTAATTTAATCAGGTGATTCAGCATATTAAATCAGATTTTGACTTCCAGTTAATATTTTTCAGGTTACCTGACAAAACAGTCTTTAAAGCATAGTACCGTTCACAAAAATGTTGTCTATAGCACCCCTTGTGGCAAAGCTGAGAATGAAAGATGTACTTTTGTTGAGTTAGTAATTTCTAATTTCAGAACACAACAATGCACAAGCATCTGTAGCAAGAAGTATCTGTGTACACGTACTTGTGTAGAGTATGTTTTGAAGTTATGGTATAATAGGCTTGGTCCCATGAGATGTTGATTATAAATATAGTTAATTTGATACCAAAAACTACTAATTTAAAAAATAGTTCTAATTAAACATTTACTATTTTACTTGATTTTTTTGCACTGTGTATTTTTATGCTTACTAGAACACTGTGCTGATTCCAGAAAGATCTCATGCCTGACAGACTGATCATTAGCTTAGCAACATGCTAACATCAGACTTATTGGAATCAATTGTGATACAGAGTGCTATTTGTATGCTGCAGTTTCTGCCTATGTAGAGCATTCCAAATCAGTCACTTAAGAGGTTCTATCTCTGATAGTATACTGCCTAAGAAGGCAGCTGCCTATTTAAACAGTAGGCAGTGAGGCTGCTGGCTACGTTTGGAAACAGACCCACACCGAAATAGTAACCAGGTTTGTTACCGTAAGCATTTATTTCTACTTGATCTCTACTATAAAATGTATTATTTTTGGTGGAATTTGCCTGACAACACACTTTTGATTAGTCTTGGTGTATTTCACTGCTAGTAAATCATACCAGGAGTAAACACTGTAGATTAGACATGAAAGTGCCCAGACAAAACAAGTCCTGCAGTTACAAAATGCTCCCAACATTCTCATGACCATTTAAAACTGTCACTATTGCTATGGTTCCTTCTCTTGGCTGTTTTCAGAGGCCTATATGTTTACAGTTAATTTGCTTATGTAAGTCATATACTTTATATGTGTTATTACAATGTGGCAATAAGCAAGAGGCCATGATATTTAAAAAATGAACACCCATACAACAAATCTACAGCTCTAGCAAAATAGCCACAAACTAGCAACAAATTTGAAGCAATTAAAATACTTTCACATGAAAATGAGCTTGTGATTCACCGCAAATGTTTGCCGGCAGTTTGCAGCTCTTCATTGGTAGTGGTGAACCTGCAGCAAACTTGTGGCAGCAATAGACAATTTGAAAATCATTTGCAGGTGAATATAAACAGTGGCAAATTTGCTGAAAGTTTGTCATTAACTCAATTTTTATAAGGGCAAAGAAGAGTGAGCAAAACAAAATAAGTGGGAATATCCACAACTACTAAACTAAAGTCAATGACTTGTTTAGGGTCTAGGAGAAAAAAAATGACATTATTGAAAGCTGAGAAGTAAATCAAATGTACAAACATCTGTTTCAGAACATTCACAAATGGTCTGTGGTTGAACATATTTTGGATAACCAGCCAAACATGACCCCTTGATAATATTAAGACTCCAAGACATAGGCTAAACATTTATAACTGTCTGCAATTGCTGCTATTTTCTACTATCAGATGCCAGTTAAATTGGCTAAGCAAAACTAGGCATGGCAATTGAATTAGCTAAAATGGTCAGATGCTATCGACTGGCATGTTAAAAAAGCAATCCCTCAAGGGACCTTTAAAGAATGCCATACTGTATTCACCACTGCTTCTAGATTCTAAAGATTCATTGTGGTCTCTAAGGAACAGTTTTGAAAATGTTTTGACAGACAGAGAAGTGGTACAGGGGCGTATCCTGTCACACAAAGACTTTCACTGTGGCAACAGTTTATTTATGTTGACACCTTTATCAAGCGAAATTCCTTGCACTTTTATACTTGGTGAATAAACTCTTGACTACAAAAAGATTACAAAGACCTTACTGCTGAATTTGGCATCGACAAGATATTACAAATTTAAATATCTACTTTTATAAGAGAAAGCATTTTAACATTGAAAAAATGACACTGATAAGCTTTAAATGTCTTCAAAGTCCTCTGTGATGATTTTGGTATTTTAAAAAGTGTGACACGACTAACTCTAAAGCACATACAAATAAAACTGTCCTGTTGTTTCCTAGGAGACACAGGCTGTTCCAAAAGAACATTAAGATCGAGAAAGGGAAACTGTTGCCATGGAAACAGGACCACACTATGCCATGCTTTGGAAGTTGTGGTATGGAATGTATGGAGCTTGAGATATGGGGGAAGGGACGCTTGGAAATCTCTGTCCCACAAATCCTTTATCCAAAGCAGCAGTTTCTTTTATAAAGAATGATGGTTACAGCAAACATGCTAAGAAGAGTATGCAGTTTAAGGCGGAATGAATTGTGTGTATGCACACTAGCATTATAAAGTGATTGCTTTTTGTACTTTAAACCCACAAAACTCTGAGCACAAGGCCTTCTTGTTTACAGATCTCTGAAAATGTCAGGAATCCAATTGTTATATGTCAACAGTTTGTACTCGGGGTTAGTTCAACATCAATTGACCTAAAAACACATCAGATAGTGTTGTAAGTTACATTTCTTTAATTCTGTTACACCATATTTACTTGTAAATGTCCCTCAGCTTTAGTGAGAGGGTGCACGACCTTAAGTGGACTCCAAATGCACTTTTTGATAAAATCACCAACCATAAATACAATTCAGTTATAAATAAAGTGGGGAAACCAGCAGCTGATTTATCAATTGGAATATACAAAGGAAGGGAACTGGACAGACTGAACAGGACAGACCTGTTTACAGAAGTTACTGTATACATGGTCTAATTATGGTCTTTGGGATAAAGTGTGCATTTGACTTGTCTTATGTTTAGATATTTACATTGTTAAAGTCCGGTAGGCCTACTTTCAAAAAGGAAAGGAGTGGAAGTCTTCAAATCTTCCAACACTGACATAGACCTTGTTATTTGTGCTTATTGAAGTAAAAGTTCTTGAGCTTGATTCTGCTCCCCTTACTTCCCTAACGTACAATGGTGGTACCATGGTACTGTACAAATGTGTTTTTATTACCTTGAGTTATTTATACCTGATCTAACTCATAAAAATAACTTTCATTGGTGTAACCTGTAGCCATGTAGATAGTGATATTAATATTTTTTACTTGAATAAAAACACTTAATTTAGATGTTACAACATCAGGCACATTTTGTTAGCTATGCGACAAACTGTGTTACAGCACATTGACAAAAATGTTAGCCTAAAAAAAACATCTAAATTACCAAGTTTGATTCAAGTCAGTAATATTATTTAACATTAATCAACCTGAATAGAATACATTAGGTTACACCAACTAAACTAAATTTGAGGTTTAGTAGAAATAGCTCATTAAGGTAACAATTCCACTTTTACAGTGTGTAAGATGGTAATACCATGGTAATACGGAATATCCCATAGTACGAAATGATTACCATGTACAATACAATGGTATTACATTGCTACTTCAATATACTTCAAATAATGCATTTCTTTTACCATGATATACATGGCCAAAACATGGTATTACACAATGAAGCATATTTTAGGCTATCTAACAAAACATTTATCACAGTATCTGATGGTTATATCATGCTGATTTTTGTGTATGTAAATACCATGATACCAAATGATGACAATATTCATATACCATGTCATTTACATGCTATTCCAAGGAACTTCAAAGAATCCAATGTTTTTACCATGGCACATGGCAAAAAACAAAACAAAACATGGTATTACCATTACACATTTTTAGATTACCTGACAAAACATTTTACACAGTTTCTGATGATTTTACAATGGCACTTTGGTGTATCCCATGGTACTGAAAATGGCTATATACTATGGTATTTTAATTCTACTCCAATTTACTTCAAAGAATGCAATAGTATTAGCTACATTGCCAAAACATTATACTTTTATGCTGTATATAAAAAAGTGGTAAACTTTTTCCTTAGCTATTTCTACCTGATCTTACCCTTAAAATTAATATTGTTCGTGAAACCTAATGTAATTAGATTGCTTCAGTGATAATAAATAACATATTTGACTAATAAAACCTGTTAATTTAGGTGTCACCACATGAAACACATTTTCTGGTTAACTTTTTTTCAGAGTATAACACTTACTCAAAGGCAAAGAAAAGGCCACTGGTCACCAGAATGAGAACCATTGTAAGGTAGAAGACCCCGGTCTGCTTGGCCATCATGATCCTACCGTTGCAATAGAACTTATTTCGGCCAGGGAAAACCTGCCATTTCCTTTTGAACTTCGTCTTCGTCGTGTGAGGGGTCTCCATGGGTGAGGTGTTATGAGTACAGATCTGATTGTATTGGCACTCCCTAATGGATTCCTCAACTCCAAGATGCATGTTGCCTTTCATTTAACCAACCAGCAATAACTTTTAATAAAGCAACAAAAGTGATCCAGTAATTCAAATGCACTCCACCGATGAGTTAGCTGAAACTTGGAGAAACATCACTGGTGCTGGAGAACGATTTACACAACCCAGTTATAGAAAACCATCAAACTGCAACCAAGGAACCATTTGTTTTGCTTGACGTTTCATAGAAATGATACGTTATTCAATTGCAATTACATTGAAAACGCATTAAACTGTCCTTTATATCCAAAACGAAGGCAATGAAATAAGATCCGCGTGTTTGATGTACATGTTTGTTTGCACAACTCCATTGCGGTTGTTATCATAAACACAACAGGATGCGCTCCAGGGCACACAAAAGCATGTCTGCATAATGTCCACAAATGTCGCTGGGTCTATTTGCTTCTATATAGGTTGTAACTCCACTCATGTGTGTCAGAGTCGTTCCGCTTAAATCAAATCCACCGAAAACACTGGCCGTAATGTTCAAAAAGCGTATTTCCGACGTCTTCTTATATCCAACTCATGACAGCTCATTATTGCATTAAATGCAGCTAAAATATATTTAGAACATCCGCAGGATATAACAACAGCAAAAAGACACGAGGAGAGAAGAGGAGGGCGTTTAATCATCTATATCGATGATGATGATGATGATGATGACGATTAAGTAGAGTGAAAAGAAAGATCGCAGTTGCTCTCACTGAATGCCAGGATGTGGTTGGAGGAGATCACCGCGTGAACTGTTTGAGCTCGAAGCACAAGCTGAAACTATAAACAGCGGATGTGTCTCAAAATCGAGCGAGCTGCCTACCTAGACAGCATGTTTGGGCACCCGCCTCAAAACCTTGGGATCTTGCCTATGTAAACAACATTTTTGGGAATTTCTCAAAATCAAATGAACTGCCCACCTATTCAGTCTGGGTGTCTCAAAACTGCGTGCATAACCAGCTTTTTTAATCTAAGTGCCATTTTGAGTATCATATAGGCATATTTGGAGTCAAGTTGAGCTCTCTCTCAATGTATTTTTTTTTTCTATTTGTAATTGCTTTATTGCCATTAATTGTTTTGCACACAATGACATTGTCAAAGAATCAATACAAATTACAAAACGTCCAGTAATATAGAACAATTCTGCCTGTAATGGCAATAAATATAGAAATGAATATTCAGCAAGACTTTTTTTTAGGCTGCATCCACAATAATGTATATTTACATTTGAAACGACTATTAAAATTATTATTTTAAATTTTTTTCCCTCTCCAATTTGGAATTCCCAATGCACTCTAAATCCTCAATCCGATTGATTTACCTCAATCCGGTTGCCGGAGGACGAAACTCCGTGACGTGGTTTATCACTCAGCACTTACTGGATTCGAACTGGGGACTCCAGGGTGGTAGTCAGTATCTAGACAGCTACCCTGGCCCTCCTAAGACTATAAATTTAACTAAGTTTACTCCTAACATTTAAACTAAAACAGAGTTTTCCTCAACCAAAATCGAAGTGCTTCGAAAACACTCTCCGTTGTCGCATACTTTGGAAAACAAAGACATTAGGAAACTGAAAAAAGAGGCTATGTCCACACTATGAATTTTTCCTTAAAACGCATACACTTTGCTATGTTTATGCCTCATCCTTATTAAAATGCCGTTTGCCTCCACTAAAAATAAAGCGTTTCGAAAAAGCTCTTAATTTCCGCATACTTTGGAAAACAATAGGAGAGTTAAAAACCGAGGTTACCTACTTGTGTCCCCATAAACATTTCTTGTTAAAAATGCATTAATTTTGCTACGATTAAATCTCTCACTAGAATGGCGTTTTCCTCCACAGAAAACAGAGCATTTAGAAAATGCTCTTCATTACTGTATATACTGCGAAACGATTAAGAGTTTTACATACTCTGAGTCTGACAACACACACACACACACACGCGCGTGTACGTATCGCCCCAATAATGCTGTTTAGGTAGGCAGCTCACTACGTTTTGAGACGCAGCCAATCTTTTCAGCCGAGTTTCAGCCATCCACTGATCAAACCAAATCAAATTATAACAACATGTTTTTAACCATGCTTAAAAAATACAAAAAAGACCAACACAGAATAAATATAAGAATAGTAGAACAAATGCTAGGCTTAATAACATCGACATCACAAGTGATTTGGTATTTCCATGGTTCCTCCTGACATGTTTCCACCGGACCCGTGAATAACACGGACCCGTTCAAGATGTCAGTTGAGAAGGAGAGCACAAGTGTGAATGACAGTGAGGGCAACGACAAACTACGCATGATTAAAGGTTTGTTACTGATGTTCTTTGATGCAGTGAAAGCCGCAGAGACCTACAAGTCTTATAAATTATTCGATATCAATCATGAAACAGCAGGCTAGACAAGGGGCTAGTCATCACACGTGGAAGTTGTCGCACGGCTATATCTTAGTACTATACGTGTTTGAGTAAAAAAATCCAATTACACAAATGTGTTTTCTCTCTAGCAGTGGTTGTGTGTGGTCGTTCCAAACGCCTAGTTCAAACCCCTCTTAAATAGGAATATTTGTGTATTATATCATCCAAACTAATATTTCAATGTCATATTATTTGCTGTAGCTATTTACAGTAATGCACCTAAAATTAAGCGCTATTGTGAAAGTGTAAAGCACAAAGTGTAAAGAATAATGTTTAAAACATGCTACTGTCTCACTGTCCCAGGTATAGACATTCCACTTAAACGTAACGTGTTAGCATGAGTATGGTCTAATAGAAGTGTTATATGTCTAGTTTTCAACTCCTGCATGACAATTTAAACTCTAACTTTTGCATGATATCCATTCAATGTGGATATGTGACATTAAAACCATTCGTAAAGCACTGTTTACTTAAGGCAAAAAAAATAAAATAATAATAAAAAAAAATATATATATATATATATATATATAAACGGGGGTCAAAGACATAATTTAGATTATTTGGGAAGCATTTTTGAAAACGTCATTATTTTTTGAATAAGTTGTCTTTAACATGGAAATACTCGTTTGCAATGTTACCCTTTGTGTTGTAATTTTTCTTTGTTTACGGCAGGTGGTGCTTTTCTCACTGCGGTGGCGACTGCTGGCATGATTGCAGGGTTTGGTTCCACCCTTGCAATGGCTAAGAAGAAGAGTCCTGAATGGTTCAATAAGGTACCAGGATTTCCAGCAATACAGTAGTTATCGTAGTGCTATTTATGTATTGGTGTTTAATATACAGTATATACTGTATAGTTGAGTGCTCAAATTTGCATTCCCCCTTTGTCTCATATGTTTTCACATCCCTTTCAGGATTTATGTACTGTATATATTATTTAAAAAATATATTTTTCTTTTCCTTATGGCCCAGACACAAAGACTACATGAGTGTAAATTGAATGAAATCCCAGATGCAGTTTGTTGTGCTACTCCCAATCAATAATGGAAAAAAAAACTTGGTACATAACACAGGACGTTTAATTATAAACAAGGCGGAAATACACATGGGACTACTATTTTTAAATATCTGCGCTCCCAATTGTGAACTCTGTGACGGCTGATTAGCTTAGGAATTTACTTGAATTCAAACTGCTAACCTGAGCTCCTGAGTTCAACTTCAAACGAGCTCTTGTCAGGTGATTTGTTCAAAAGAGTCATTTGTTCACAAATCGGACATCATGACTCACGCTAACACACTGCCGCTTTAAAGATGTATTCAATAACTCCCAAGATGATATCTAATGAAACCGCAAATTAACGCACACATCCCTACTGTCATTCTGAGTAAACTCTACAGACTGTTGAGTGTGAAAATCCCAGGACATCAGCAGTTACAGAAATACTCAAACCAGCCCATCTTTCAACAACAAACATGCTGCAGTCCAAATCACAGAGATCACATTTTTTCCCCATTCTGATGGTTGATGTGAACATCAACTGAAGCTCCTGACCCATATCTGCTTGATTTTATGCATTGCATTGCTGCCACACGATTGGCTGATTAGATAATCGCATGAAAAAGTAGGTGTCCAGGTGTTTTTAATGTGCTCAGTGAGTGTATGTTCCCTTGAATTATTTTCAATAAGTAATGTTGTAAAATATATATTTAAGAATTTTCATTTTGTGTGAACCATTCCTTTGATCCTTAAAAGTGCACTCAGTAACTTTTGTCTTTGTGTCAACTTGGACTTACTCTGACACCTAGCGGTTTGGATGCAGCATATGCGATATGGCCAAAATTGTTATCATGATAATCTTTTTCATATTGTTCGATATCGATATTTCTCACAATATACATTTACATGTTGCACATTCTTGTTTTTATTTCAAAGTTGACGGAAGAAAAGAAGAAAAAATTAATTCTAAACAGTCAAAATAGTCTCTACAAAACTGCACAGGGGTTCCAGAGATGGCCAAAGCAGTGGGGTCTGTGGGATCTTTTACCAAAATATTAAAATATTTGATAGTTTATCAATTGAAAATGAATGTTAGAAGATCATCTGTTTGACCTGAATTATAGTGACAGCAGTCCAGTATTTGTTGGAATATTTTTACATTAAAATGAAATAGTTTTTATATTTCTTTACATTCAGATACCGAAGTAAGGGACATAGAAGCCCTTGTGACTGTGGAATGATGCTGAATGTGGGTTCAGGGGTGTCCTGAGAGAAAATGTACAAAATGTTTTTTTATTTATTTTTTTATTTAAAACATTTGTATGTTTTCATTAATGTGAAAGACAGAGTCTACCAACTTGTAATTTTAGTCTTTCCTTATCCATTCCAGACATCTAATTAATTTTCACAAATTTAGAACAGAAATCGATTTGTTTATTATTAAAGGCTTGTAACATGCTGATTAATAAAGATACATTTTGAAGGGAAAAACGTTTTGGTCTAAAAGGTGCTTTGAAACCACATTAACTCATGCGGCTCTTCATGTCTACACACATGCAGGGAAAAGTGGCAAGGTGTGCGGAGCGGGACAGAGTAGTGTATAGGGAGTGGTGGTCGTAGTGGGCTAAAGCACATAACTGTTAATCAGAAGGTCGCTGGTTTGATCCCCACAGCCACCAGCATTGTGTCCTTGAGCAAGGTACTTAACTCCAGGTTGCTCCGGGGGATTGTCCCTTTAATAAGTGCACTGTAAGTCGCTTTGGATAAAAGCGTCTGCCAAATGCATAAATGTAAATGTAATGGAAAATTGCGATTCTTATTCAAATATTTTACATTATTTAATTTGATGCTTACATGAAGAAAAACTCTGTTCACGTTTTCTTTAGTTTATATTGCCAGGAGTATATAACATATGATACAATGATATACATAAATATTAACAATTGATAATCCTGTTTAAAATTAGAAAATATGGGCTAGCCTATTGGCACATTAAAAGAAAGCACAGGCTCAGAGTTTTTGTTTCCCTGTATGATCACTATGGTTTCACTACGAATACCATGGTTAAAATATGCTAAACTTATTGCAAGGGAACACAAACTAATGTGAGGGCACAAAACTATTTTAGAAACAAAATTCCCATCCTGACCTCTAAGGGGCACCATACCTTAGCAACAATAGTGATAATACAGGAAAACAAAAACTATGGGAATAAAAATAATAATTGTGTGGTTATTATGGTTTTACTATACAAATACAATTGTTTATCTGTATACCATAGTATTGTAGATTGTAGTAACCATAGTTTTTGGTGGAAATAATGTTTTTATTTCTTAAGTAATATTGTAGTAACCATGATTGTAGGCTAACCTTTTTTTGTGTGGTGGAAACCATTGTTTCACTATAGTAAAAGTGTATAGTAAGATGTGTTATCATCTGTTTTCCTTCAAAACTATCATTCCTTAACCCAAACTTACATGGTTACGAGTCAGCTGTCTTGAATATACATTTCCAACGAGGAGGAATAATGGTGAATTCACAGTTGTGTTCATGACATTTCAGGCCTGAATTGCTGAGGTGATCACTAATGAATACAATGCTTCGGTTGCCTCTTGAGTTTATTTATATTTTTGAATGCAGTTATCTTGGGATGCAGAGCATGAGTGTTTTTTTCTTTATACTTGGTGTATTGTGATTCAAAACATTAAAATATTATAATCTTTTACTCACTTGTTTTTCAGTCAAACGAAGTCAGTCGTAACTTCCATTTCATGCCGACTTTAATGAAAAAAAAATTTTTTTTTTCAGACAAATCTTCTATATGTCCGGCTTTACAGTGTTACTTTGAATTGCACCTATAGGTTATCCCTTAGACTACTGTTTGACACTAAGCATTGTTTTGTAAAGGGCTATCCATCCTAATATAGAGAATATTTTGTGTAAGCCTACTTGTTTTAAAGCTTAAATTTTTTTAATTCATTTATAAAAAAAATTTTGTTTGTAATTATTTAATTACTTATTTTTATACATGATTAACACAATCGTATTTTATCTAATTACACAATGATGACTCATCGACATTGTAGACGTTACAGTTTTATCTTCTGTTAATGCCCAATCTTCTTTGAAGCTGCTTTGCGCTATACATATAAAATTGACTTGACGTTTCATTTTTGATTATCAAGTAACCAACCTACAATATGATTCTCAGCCATATCAACAGGGAAATTCAGTTAACATAATAACTGTCAGTAAGATCATTTTAAGGCCCCAAATATTTGCCAATTTATTGGCAACAGTGATATAGGCTATGATATAACCACTAAAATCAAGTCCTGCCCTAAATATTTGTTTACTGGAAAATGTGACAAATTACAGAAGTAAAATGTGTTGTGGATGCTGTTTCACGTTGACTTCAAGTAACTGAAATGGTAATTAAGTGATGTGTGGATTATATTATTATGCTGATTAAAATAAAGTGGAATGTGATGACAGCAGGCCAAGATATCTGCAGGAAATAATTTTCTCTTCTTGTGCTCAGGGTATAGTAGGCACTGCTGCGGTACCAGAAAGTGGTGCGTCATTAGCGTTGCGGGCGCTGAGCTGGGGTTCACTCTATGCCTGGTGTGGAGTTGGCATTCTCAGCCTCACCATTTGGAAGGCCATGGGGGTCCACAGTGTATGTACCCTGCTCAAACCCTGTGATTGTAAATGTTATATTCCCACTTCCATACTTTTCATGCTTCCTTCAAGTCCTTCCATAAAACTTATTATGGCCATTTTATTGACAGTTTACTTCCACCATGATTCTTTAAATGTGCACTTAGTATTTATTTTTTTAGATGTTGCTCTGGTCATTATGGCAGTTGTCTTGGATTTATACACCTAATGGCGTGGATGCAGAATCAGGCAAAAGCAGTTGTTTTCCGTTAATTTACTGTATTCCATAAGCAAACATGTCCAATAACAGGGCGATTACAGAGATGAAATGAGTAGTATTTAGCTGGTCATTTTATCCGGCTTCTGATGGACTGGAGTCTTCATCTCATGTTTTTGTAAATTATCTTAAATGTATTTTCAATTACTTTTCATCTATTTAGGGGTACAACTTTTTGAATGATGAAAAAATGACTGAGTGCACCTTTTAACCCTTTAAGCTCATAAGGTGTTTATACAAATTTCTTGTTTCAGGTGCATACCCAGAATTAAAGGCCTAAACTCGACTAAATAAACAGGGAGTGTCAAGTGTTTGGTATCATTGTACAGAAAACTTTTCAATTGTGTTTTAATTAAATAAATTCTGAGACTCTCAGCCTAAGAAACTGCTAAAACATCAGTAAACTTATTGAGCCAAAAATGTACTTAAAAAAAAAAACAAACAAACATCTGATTTGACATTATATACCTCTGGGTATAAGTAAGGTTGCTCGGAAAAACGTTTGTTTTGTTTTCAGTCGTGACCGCTCTATCTGTGTAAAATATTGTGTTGATACGACAAAGCAATCAAAAGTTATAGCATTACAACATTTATTCGTCATAGTGTCCAAAAACGTCTCCATGTTTCCAAAAGCCTCTCAGGACAAAATAAAAATAATAATTGTACATAAACTAATTACACATGTAAACAAAACAATGACTAAAGGTATGTATATCTTGGAGACTTGATTTCTGTAATAAGATTTCACAGAATGAATTCCCTCAAGAGTTTTTTTTTATTTACATGTTGTCATCTCCTGGTGGCCATATGTAACATTGTGCTTCATGTAGATTATCTAATGATCTATGCATCTAATTACCTTGTGTGTGAGCTCGTTTGAAAGATAATCAGCTCCTCTAAGTAATGGTATGTGGCATAAGCAACAAAAACATATTCTTAACTATTACTCGCTAGGTTTTTGTCTGAGAGTTAAACAAATTGGCTGGTTGTATTCTACTCATTGTGGGTTTTCCAACAACATATGACACATGGCTATTGAGCAGTTTTATGCTTTTAGTGATTGCACTAATTTGTTCAGTGCAACTTTTTTATATACAGTGCATCCGGAAAGTATTCACAGTGCTTCACTTTTTCCACATTTTTTTATGTTACAGCCTTATTCCAAAATTGATTAAATTCATTATTTTCCTACAAATTCTACAACCAATACCCTATAATGACAACATGAAAGAAGTTTGTTTGAAATCTTTGCAAATTTATTAAAAATAAAAAATGAAACCACAAAAAAAATAAAAATATACTTTGTTGAAGCACCTTTGGCACTAATTACAGCCTACAAAAAGACTTTCTGAGTATGATGCTACAAGCTTGGCACACCTATTTTTGGGCAGTTTCTCCCATTCTTCTTTACAGGACCTCTCAAGCTCCATCAGGTTGGATGGGGAGCATCGGTGCACAGCAATTTTCAGATCTCTCCAGAGATGTTCAATTGGGTTCAAGTCTGGGCCACTCAAGGACATTCACAGAGTTGTCCCGTAGCCACACCTTTCTTATCTTGGCTGTGTGGTTAGGGTCATTGTCCTGTTGGGAGATGAACTTTCGCCCCAGTCTGAGGTCCAGAGCACTCTGGAGCAGGTTTTAATCAAGGATGTCTCTGTACATTGCTGCATTCATCTTTCCCTCGATCCTGACAAGTCTCCCAGTTCCTGCCGCTGAAAAACATCACCACAGCATGATGCAGCCACCACCATGCTTCACTGTAGGGATGGTATTGGCCAGGTAATGAGCGGTGCCTGGTTTCTTCCAGAATAACGCTTGCCATTCAGGCCAAAGAGTTCAAACTTTGTTTCTTCAGACCAGAGAATTTTGTTTCTCATGGTCTGAGAGTCCTTCAGGAGTGGCTTCCGTCTGGCCACTCTACCATACAGGCCTGATTGGTGGAGTGCTGTAGAGATGGTTGTTCTTCTGGAAGGTTCTCCACTCTCCACAGAGAAACGCTGGAGCTATGGGGTATTGTTTGTAGAATTTTGAGGAAAATATTGCATTTAATCCATTTGGAATAAGACTGTAACATAACAAAATGTGGAAAAAGTGAAGCGCTGTGAATACTTTCTGGATGCACTGTATATAAATTATCAAAACGGAACACTTCTGATTTTTCTGCAAATTTCAAAGCATTTGTTCAGTTTTGGTCATAATTCCTGCATGCATTGGAAAATAGAGCTTCTAAGCTGTCAAATGATAACTATTTTGTGTTGGTCAAAATTCATCCAAGCTTAAAGGGTTAATTGACATGCCTCCAAAATACAAAAAAGTCAATGGTAATTACAAAAATGTTGTGGTGTGCTCATCTCATAAGTACTGTCATTCTGACATGATTTGAAAGCAGCTTTACTGTAATCTGCAACTTTGGCTCGGTATATAGTATGTTTTGTTTCTCTATTGCAGCTGAAGGAATTTCGTCAGAAAATGCAATCCATTTTCCCTGCCATCCCCAAAAATGAAGAGGCTCAAGAGATCTCGCCTCCATTCGACTGGGATTCCATCTTCAAGTCAAAATGAAAAGAAATGAAAGATAATCATGGAGAACACACAGACTTAACCGACTTTTTGGCAATAATTGATATCAGATGGTCAGTCCATGTCAAGTGTGAGTGTACAGGTCAGTTCAATCAGCCATTTTTGACCCTGCAAATTGGATTGAGTATGCGGTCATGACGCTGGAGAACTGGAAGCCGGGGGATTTTAACTTGATTGCGTTTGCCTTAATCTCGAAGTAGTGCCACACGCAAACCTTGAACCAAGAGACTTTTGCATCCATTCCCCAAAGCCTATTGCAGTCACAATTGTGGCATTGTTTCAGTTTGTGTATGTCAACTGTTGTGCAGTATAATATAAAAATAATACGGACACCCCCTTCTAATTATCTGGTTTGGCTATTCTAGTAATTCCAGTGAAAACAAATCCTAATACTACGAAACGCAGTGATATTCTAAAACATTTGAGCTTCCAACTTTGATGCAACAGTTTGTGGAGGGCCCTTTTCTGCTCCAGCAGCACAATGCTCCTGTCATCAAAGAGAGGTGCATCAAAAAATGGTTTACTGAGTCTGATGTGAAAGAAAATGACTGACCTGCAGAAAGCCCAGATCTGAACTCTGTTAAACACCTTTGAGATGAATTGGAATGGCAACAGCGAGTCAGATCCCATCATCCAACCTCCAACCTTGTCTAAAGGCCCTCGCCCAACTTGAAAGCACATAATTCACTAGAATGTCAATATATTCTGTTGTATTCAAATTGGCTTTCACAAAATAACTTAATAGCCAAACATGTCATGCTATTTGTGGGCCTGACAAATATTACTGCCCTTTGTATGGTGGTGCTTATACTTTAAATTAATCAAACTATAACTGCGAAATTGGCATCATGTGGTTTGGAGGTAACAATAAAAGCATTTTGTAATGCATTTTTCTTTTTTTTTGAAAGTTGTTTACAAGCTGTCTGAAAAGTACAATTTCTTAGAAAAGAGGGATAAAGAGCAAAGACATTTTTTGTTGGGCCCTGCAGCAACTTATGAAAAGCTATAAAATGGCAGTACTCCCCAGAGTTCACCAATGTGTGTATGCTTGTAATGTTTTCTGCACATTTAAAACATGTAATCTGGTTAATCTGATGTTGTGCTCATATTGATGTGACAGCTGCAGCACAGAGCCCTGGGTAAACTGGCAAAAAATGTGCCCATCAACCTTAACTGCCAGTGAATTATTTTTTTCTTTGCTTGCTTTATAAATAATATAATATTGAGGATACATACAGTTGGGTTCAAAGCTGATAAAACCACATTGGAAATCTGAGATCAAAAATCAAATTAAACCTTGAAGTTGTAGAACTTTGAAAGATGTAAAACAAAGTTTCCAATCAAATTATGTTGATAATATTAGTAATTAAAAGGTTTTTTGGGTGAGAAAAAACAACATTTAACCCCTTTTTTCACCATTCACTGCACTGTATGGACCCACAGAGCTGAGATATTCTTCTAAAAATCTTAATTTGTGTTCAGCAGAAGTAAGTCTCAGATGGAATGAGGGCCAGTAAATTATGTGAGAATTTTCATTTTTGGGTGAAATAAACCCTTTAAAGGGTTTAAACCCTTTATTTAGAATTCTGGCACTATTTACCTCTCATGTTGTTCCAAAACTGTATGTCTTTCTTACGTGGAACACAAGAGGATAAACTTTTGTAAATATCAGTCACTAACATTCTGCCTAACGTCTCTTGAGTTCCACAGAAGAAAGAACAACATATATGTTTAGAACAACAGGAGTTAATTTTGAATGTTCTGAAGCTCAAAAAGAAAGACACAACACTCAAGAACAACGTTCACAGTGCTTGACCAAATTTCATGTACATTTACTTTGAACATGTGGAACATGTATAAAGACTTTATACTGAATAAACAATGGTCATCAAATCATATGGAGCTAAAAGAGCTTACATAAAGAGTTATACTTTTCATTAAAATCATTGTCATTTTAGGGTAACTTTTCACATTGAATTACATTTACGCCATCAGACCGTTTTTCAGTTAGACTGTAATTTATGAAATCTAAGGCCACTAGAGGGAGCCATTGCTATCTCTTGTCACACAGAACTCCATTATAGGACATGGGGTATAGGATGCGTTATTACATTAAAAACAGACAGAGCACAACTGAACTGAAAAGATGATGTTTTCTTTAAAAACATAGACCAATGAACTAAACAGAAAATGTGTTCATACACATATTTACTCCCATACACCATTGCTAAAGTACACAACACATTTGATTGATTGAGATGATTATCTCACCCCATTTTGATCTGATTGGTCTGTTGTTTTCAAACTGACATTACATTTTTAACTTGGCTCTCATTGCATTGCATTCAGTCAGAAAAGTAATGTAATATCATTAAAAAATAACACAGACTTAATGCAAGAATGCGTCCTATATGAACTGCCCCTTACACATTATAAGACTACCCTCACCTATAATGACATAATATTAATTTGCAAAATGTCAATAGAATGTAGCATTAACTACTGAATTTGTATAATACCACATCTCTTGGAGAAAAAAAAAAGAAAACTTGAAAATGGGCCCATATAATATACAATTCCTATATACAAATCGACCCGTGGGTATAGAATAGAGAGGAGGGGTAACCGAAGCACTTTAAGTTCACTGTCAGAGAGACAACCCTTTTTGCGCTGCGCTAATATGGAAGCAAGTCAGTTTAGAACCAACATTCACTTGAACCTCAGATACTGATGTGGTTAAACAGTGCAACACTGGTAGTTAGATCTAAACATCACTTGTGGTCATTCACATTTATCATCTCCCTTCTGAGCCAGCTAAAACTATTGCACAATGCTTTTTTCAGAGCTGTATACATGTATGTCTTAAATTCAGTGTTTTTTTTTTTTCTTTTATCGCAACACATTGCAAGAGAAATTCTATCTACAACATGTCTCACAATTAAATAAATCTGCATTCCCCAAATAAAGTCCCACAAAAAGAACAAAAACAAACACTGCATCAAAACAATTAGAAAACATCTTGAGAGCAAAATACTCTAAAACTTAACTGTATCAGATACCAACTTTGGTTAAAACAAATAAAAGGAAATACACAGATGAAAAAAAAAGAAAAAACTAATGAAAATATCAAGTATTAAATATCTGTATTAAAATCATTTAAAAAATGAAAACTGGGAAATGGGGCAGAGGAGCTATATATATTCTCTATATTCTTTTGTATGTAAAACATTTTTTGTTTGTGTTCTTTATCTTAAATAAAAATATAATACCATCAATTCTGCATGATCTCTGTGGCTCAGCTCCTCCTGATGGCACTCCAGATTCCTTTGTGCGTGTCACGAGCGGCCAAGCTTAAACAGTACCTCACACAAAATGGCCACCACACCGGTGTTCAGCACAGAGGACAATGAAATATCGAGCAGCCTGCTCTCGTAGAGCACAAACTCAGACCTGTTCTCCTCCACCTGGGCCATGGCCAGCAGGGCTTTGGCGGCCCGACACATCATGTTGATGCTGGGCGGCTCATAATGGTTGGGGTGTCCCATGTGCAAGAGACTGTGAGGGCTCTGCTGATACTGCGCCATAGCTACACTGTCCTCCAGGAAGATTATCAAGGCTCCCACACTGCCCTTCTGCAGGGCAACGGCTCGGGCAGCTGTAGAGTCACCCTGTGCAAGATTGGAGAGGACGGCTACAGCCATTTCACGGCACACCTGACTCTTTCGTTCACCCACGTGCTGCACTAATGTGGCAAAAAGGCGCTCTTGTCTGCTAAAAGGAGGTGTGGCCAGAAGAAGGTCTACGTTAGAGTCTTGGATGCTCAGTTTACACAGACATTCCAGAATCAGTCTCCGGGGTGTGAGCGAGGAGAAGCCATTTGCCATGCAAAAAGGGTCCTGGGCCTCCGCCGAAGGGCACACCATCCAGTGGAGCAACCCATCCAGGATCGGAAGGCAGATACTCTCAGGATAAATCGACAGGTCTAGCTGTCCTGAAATGTTGGCTAGGGTGACCAAAGTGTTCTCACGCAAGGCCCCGAGGCAGTCCCACCACCATTCATCCTTGCTGCAAGCCAGACCTCTCTCTTCCTCACGCTGGAAGGTTGGCAGCATCCTTTTTCTTTTTGGATGTTCATGGTGCAAAAGAACCAGTTTACCAAGAATGAGCACCAAACCTGGGTGCCGAGCCATTTCGCTGTCATTCCCCGGGACAAAGGAGAGTCCTCGAATGATATTGGACACACAAATACAGCGCTTGGCCAACTCGTCTTGGCAGCCCTCTGCTATGGACAGAGGTGCTTCGTCCCAGCATCGTGGCTCATCTTCCTCCAAGGCGATGGTGCTCTGGTTCTCTTTATTGGGGAAGGGGAATGATTGAGTTTCACCTACTGATAGGGACCCTGGATGAGAACTTAGCATTTCATCAACAGTGGCTGTCAAGCTTTCCTCTGAGGGCCCTACAACTTCTCTTTTCAATTCCCCTTCCCTACTCGGCTCTGCTTCCACTGGTGCTTTTCCATCTGCCTCCACACCTTCCTGATAGTCTGAGGACTTTGGTTCTTCCTCTTCCCCACATCTATCAAAGTGGGTCTGGATGTGGGCTGTGGAGTCCCCTCCACCAGCCTTCCAGTGTAGCAGACCACTGGTGAACTCCCTGACTAGGCCTAGCAGCTCTGAACGATCCTCCACAAGGTCAGCCACAATCTCTCTCTCCTCTACCTTCACTGGCAGCTTGTCATACTTGCTGGCTTGCTTAGGTCTGGGCTCCAATGACAGACATGGTTCTTGACCAATGTTCTTCTCTTTATCTTTATCTGCCTTATTCTCAGTGGACTCCTCCTCCTTCTCCATAACGACTGCTTCTGTTGAGCTACTGGCCTGAGGTTTCTCAGACTCTACATCTAATCTCTTCTCTGCCTGTTCTGTTTCTGATTGGCTGTTTAGGACTTGATTGGGAGGTTCCTCTTTCTCTGTGGGCTCTGAACATAAACCAAGGAGAGTTTTCTGACCCTCAGTGCCAACTTCATATTCCTCAAGGATCCCAAAGATCTTTATGAGGCACCTTCTGAGATACTCAACAATGACCTCCAATAAACCGGGTAACTTTAAAAGTGAAAGACATAATTTAATTGAATTATCATTTCTTTAAAACTGCTATAAACATTGCTGCAAAATTGTAAAGGCTGTAAAAGACTTATGCAATTGTCTCTGAGCATTACCATATAAACAAATGCTAAATTACTTTTTTTTTTTTTTATAAAGATGACCCCAATTAGTTTGCTCTCAATGTGCTAAATAAAGGGTGTTCACACTGACAACTGTTAAATTGCTAGAGGTCGCTAAACTGTTGGTTTTTAGTAAGCCTCCCTACCCAACTGCATTAAGTTAACTGCATCAGGTGATGGTTTTGATGTCCACACTATCATAAAGCATCTCAAATTTTTGCCATCACTAATTGTGCTAAATAAAGGGCATTCACACTGACAATGCTTAAATTGCTAGAGGTCGCTGTACTGTTGGTTTCTAGTAAGCGTTACTACCAAACTGCAGTGTTTTAATTGTATCTGGTGATGGCTGTCAGTTTGAATGCCCCTTGACCCTGTCTTTGCCACATTGCACAGCCTGCTACAGTGTTTCCAGGGTGTGTTTCTGAGAACTTACCTGGTTTAGGGCAAAGGAAGACACTGTGCTATCATCATACAACAAGATGTTTACAGTATCTAAGGCCCATGTGCTCTCTGCAAGCAAACCAGACTTTAGAGACATCATCACACGCCAAGCTTCTGGTGTGCCTAAAAGACAAAAAGAGCATGATCAAAGCCTTTTCACAAACAGACCATTCAGGTTTAGCCTTGTCAAAAGAGGTTTTTATAAAGATTTTCACAGTCCCTTTTGGGGGTCTGTTTGACCCAAGCAAGGATACAGCGTCTATGTGAACACTTACCAATGTCTTTGGATGTTATCCTTCGGCGGGGTTTAAGTTGGGGCTGTGTAGCCTCCACAGAGTCCAGCGGGAAACTGACTTCCCGATGGATTGTTGGGAAGCCTTGGCCAGAAAGACTACCACTCTGGGAGCTTGGCATAGTCCCTGGGCCACCCGGCTTTTGCATCTGCTTCATAGAGGCCATCATATGAGCCTTACTGGGTGACATAGAGCCACCCATAGGCCGAGGGAACGGTGCAGGGCTTGGGACTCGAGAGATATGATTTGGCATAGCTGGAGGAGACTGGTAAGAAGATGATGGTTGCCGGCTGGCCATGGAGGTCATGGAGCTGGAAGAGGGTGAAGAGTGTGGAGGGCAGGGGGACTGGCGCTGACCGGCCCATTGACTGTCCTGATTTGCTCTGGCTTCTAAATCATCCGCACGGCTCATGGAGGGGTAGGGGGCTCCATGACACTGGCGGCTGGGGTAAGGGTAGCTCATATCGGGTCTGGGGTGCCACATGTTCCCCTGAGACCCACAGCTTGAGTTGGATGATGGAGGTGGTCCACCAGTCATCATGCTGTGCTGGGGAGGTCCCTGACCACCAGGCTGCATGCGATCTCGTCCATAAGCATAGGGGAATGGGCCCTGCATGGGCCTACGCTCTGGGTAGGTATATTGGCCATACATGTCAGGTTGCTGGCCACCGTACTGCATACCATAGGCTTCGTTCTCATGGCGTTTAGGTGGAGGACCATATATCCCTTCTCCAGGCCGCTTGTACCCCTGTAAATAATTGTCAAAAACTTAAAATGGTAATAATGTAATAAAATAAAATAAAAATCTGATGTTCACTTAAGAAAGTGAAGGTTCACATTTATCTTAAAGGATGAAAAGAAAATTAAATCCCTCATGATATGACCCCTTTCATATCATATCACAATGATATACTAGTGCACAAAGAACCACTACCTGTCAGCATAAAATCAGTTTTTCACAAAAAGAGGAGGATGAAATTGGATCACATTTGATTGCTGACCTGCTGTTGAGGATACATCCCATGTGCACCATATGGCATGCCATGAGGGTACTGCTGCACATAACCATCATGTCCATGTCTATGGTAAAAACACGCACAAAATACGATATAAAAGATCTACAAACCAAAATGCATTCATATAAAATTGTCAAAAATGGTAACTTCTTACCTCTGATGAGAGGGGTATCTACTGCCTGAGAACATGCTGGGATCACTGTTCGAATGCACCATGTTGCTCTGATTTCCAGGGGCAGGAATTCCCCCCTCTGGACTCATGACATGGTCTGGCCTGTGGACATAAACATTACATAATGATTGACATGCTGCCTTTGGGTTTGGTATTGTTTATACAGTAAATAGTGTTATGGCCTACCTCCTCTCAAAGCTATGGTTGTAGGGGTACTGGGGTCGTGCACCCATACCCATCGCTGAGGGCGGTCCACGTGGGTACATATCCTGCATACCACTGCCAGGCATCTGTCCAGGCATGAAGGACTCAGAGACACCTGAAAACAAATGAACAATTTTATCTGTGAGAAAGATAATTAATATGCCTGTGATTCAGGAGACGGCATTCGCAACACAATTTACATCCGTAATGTGATTTAAACAGAATATTCAACAAGAAAAAGGGCGGGACTTTATTTTTTTGGAAATTAATTGGATTGTGAAAGGTGTCCAATACCAGAATAGAGACAGATTTGAATGTAAGTTTCCTGTTAATAGTGGTAAGGATAAAATGTTTGTCCCAGGACAATATTTGTATCAGGCCATATTTCTTTGTGCATCTGCCTGCTGGGAACCTAGATGTGATCTAGACATAGAGGCTGAGCATGAGTCCAGCCTCTTGAGCATCTTGACATCCCAATAGTAACACTTTCAAATCTTTATTATTTGTTGTAATTAATGTTAACCAGCATTAAATTATGGCATTAACTATTGGCAAGAGTTTAGAAAGTATGCATTACCCATAATAGTAGCCTGAAACAATGCCTTATTCATTATTTGACTTTTGGTTAACATAAATAATATTAACCAGGTGTACCTAACTAAAAGTAAAGACTATGGATGTGCCAGAATCCTTGGAAAGACACGTATAATGAATTCTACCGAATAATAGAAAAACTATTCATAAGACTGATTATCCAATGAGCTCAGAGATAGAGCGATGTTTTAACATATCTAAAATTACAATGCAAATTTTGCTGGTGATATATTGATTTCCTAAAGAGCACATCATTAGTCTTATTTCACAATCTTTCGGGCTGCACAATTAATCAAAATAACATCAAAATCGTGATATGGTCATTTATGATTATTAAACCAATAAAGGCTGCAAGTAAATTAAATTAATAGCCTTCATGGTTTGTGTGTGCTTAGAGAACTCAACTTTATATATAAAGCACTTTCAAAAACCACAAGAGTTGACCAAAGTGCTGTACAGTGATCAAAATGTACAACATTGCCAAGAAAAAAAGACAATAATTACCATTGACAATATTAAAATACTTATTCAAAAGCCAATGTGAATAAGTCTAAAGGCCACTCTTAAAGCATCAATGCAGGTAGCGGCTTTAATAGACAGAAGCAACTGTAGTACATCAGTGCACTAGTGTACTACATGTAAGGCTTTAAAAACAAATAGCAGCACCTTATATTGGATTCTAAATTGTACTTTTAACCAATGTAATTATGCCAAAACAGTTGTAATATAATCCCTTATTTTGGTATTTGTTAAAGCCTCATTTTGCACAAAATGCAGGCAAGAAACAGAGGACTGACTAACGGTGTTGGGGGCTAGCACGGTAACGCATGCTATTTAATCAGATTACTTTTTAGAGTAACGAGTAAAGCAACTCAATATTTTTTATTTTAGACCATAATATCTGAATTACTTTTTAAAAAAAGTAATGTGTTGCTTTTGTATACCTCTAATGTCCGTGTATTGCGAGAATTCAGGAGTAAAAGTGTGCAAACTTGGAGAGGAGACGTAGTGTATGATGAGCACTGTAGTTCTATAGAGTGTGAGGCCAGAGACTGTTTAACAGAGATAAGTCACTTCTATTTAAATGAAAGGGAGAACTTGGAATGACCAACCAAGAAGCTCTAGCACCCAACAGTCAATGGATGTAGAAAGGAAGTCCCGTCTTGCAGGTAAAAGAGCCAATCACCTTTTAGATACAGACATTGCCTGTCAATCAACTTGCTAACATGCATGCACATTTAATGTTTTAGAGTAATATGAGGTCGACATTCGGTTGAGTGAAACATGTTTGTTTTTATGACATTTTGGTAGCATTAAAATGATTCCATTCATGTTTGATCAATATGCGCGTCTGTACGCACCGTGGATCAACTCAAAACAAGCATGCACTGAGATGACTTAAGAGAAAAATATTTATTTATTCATCAGACTTATTCCTTGAACATGTTAGACTGGCATTCCCCACTGAATTTTATCATGACTTTTGAAAAACATCTTAAGTTGATTCTGACATTGTCGATGGGCACAGTACATGATGGTTGATGCAGGTTCCAGTGTTGGACTTTGCTGCTTTATGTAGTGGTTATTCTTCATTATTCATATTGGCTACCATGTTGATGGAAAAACAAATCATGCATATTCATATTATTGATTCTTTATTATAAATATGACATGAAGACCAACTTTCTAAATCTCTGTTTGTTTACTATGTTGTTTTGACAGGAGTGTTGTACAGTAGCTAGCATGACCTGTAATGTCTCTTGTATGCAATGCATGACTTATTTGCAGGGTTGGGAGGTTTACTTTAGAAATATATTCCACTGCAGATTACAGAATACATGCAGTAAAATGTAATTTGTAACATATTCTAAATACTTTGGATTACTTCTTCAGCACTGGTAGATTTTTTTCACTTGTTTTGACCATAAAAACTGCCAGTACAGTAAGATAAAATACATGTTAAAAATACATTCTCTGAAAAAACTAAATATCTTATGCAGTGTGGTTTCTAAACAAGATAAATCAAATTGATTTTGTTTTAAGAAGTTTTATATATTTTGACAGGAAAACAATACAAAAATTATCAAGAAAATGATTTTTGCCTTAATATCAAAGGTCTTACTTGAAAAAAAAAAAAATTATGATGCTACAGGAATTTTCTTGATAATAAATATGATAGTGTTTGGTAACATGTGCATGCAAAATGGCTAGAAATAGCATTTTAGTTTAGCGTAAAGCTGACAATATACACAAGGTTTATTTCTATTTCATCTGCTCCAAACTTACTTCGATCTTACTTCTCTGTCTGCTCGTATGAATGTAACACATCATAAGAAAGTGTTTCACCACTGTTCAAATGCACTTTGAATCGCATCATTTATATGTATAAATGTTTTTCATCTGAAAGGACAAAATATTAAATGCAAAGTAAACAAAAAAAATGCAAAATAATCTCTTCAGTAATCAAAATACTTTTTGAATGTAACTGTATTCTAATGATCAATTATTTAAATTGTAACTGTAGTGGAATGCAGTTACGAATATTATGTATTTTAAATAAGTAATTCCGTTACATGTATTCCATTACTCCCCAACCCTGCATATTTGTATGGAATACATAGCATATCAGAAGAGAAAGTGTCTGTGAAAAAAAAGTAACACAAAAGTAATACTAAAGTAATGAAAAAAAACTTTTTAATTAAGTAACTTTTTTAAGGAGTAACGTAATATTCTAACAAGTTACTTTTACCCCACTCTGCTAACTAATGACTAAATACAGCACAGTAGTCCAAACGGCAAACGTGCATAACAGGTTTAACGCTCTTCTGTGTTCACACGCTTGGCTGATGATGTGCTGTTTTGAGGTTTTGCTTGCAGACAAAGTGCTGCCTGTTACCACGAGTTATTATACAAATCAAAATAGCCACACAGTACCACAGATGAGTACCAAAATGAGATGGCAGGGCTTCACCAGATTTGTATTAATGAAAAAAAAAAAACATAGGCTAAAACAAATCTAATCCTCAGTTCAGTATTATAATACTATTATATAAACTCATCCAACATTTCTGGGGAGAATGGCCCTAGCCCTCATCCAACAGGTCCCAAACATGCTCAATGCGATTGAGATCCGGGCTCTTCGCTGGCCATGTCAGAACACTGACATTCCTGTCTTGCAGGAAATCACGCACAGGCTTGTCGTCTTCCCACAGTGCATCCTGGTGCCATCACTTCCCCGGGTAAACAGCGCACATATACATGGCCATCCATGTGATGTAAAAGAAAATGGGACTCATCAGGCCAGGCGATCTTTTTCCACTGCTCCAAGGTCCAGTTCCGACGCTTGCATGTCTATAGGTTGTACGTGCTTTCGACGTGGACAGGGGTCATCATGGGCACTCTGACTGGTCTGCGGCTACGCAGCCCCGTACGTCATTAAAAGTTTCTTTGACTTATGCCACAGTAGACCTTCTGATGGTTCAGACCAGACGGGACAGCCTTCATTGCCCCCATGCGTCGATTAGCCTTGGTTGCGCAACACCCTGACATCGATTTGTGGTTTGTCCCTCCTCGGACCACTGCCGGTAGGTACTCACCACAGCTGACTGGCAGCCCCCCACAAGCTTTGCCATTTAAGAGACACTCTGACCCATAACAATTTAGCCCTTGTCAATGTCACTCAGGTCTTTACTCCTGCCCAATTCTCCTGCATTCAACAGGCTGACTACGAGAACTGATTGTTCGCTTACCATCTAATCTACCCAGACCTTGACATGTGGCCTTGTTATGAGATTATCAATGTAATTCACTTCACCTGTGAGTGATCATAATATTTTGGCTCATCGGGGTATATATATATATATATATATATATATATATATATATATTAATATGGACCATGAGGGAGAGCAATCCACATTTAACAACACATGTTCAACTTTATCTGGTAAGAAAAATAAATAATATCCCTAGCCTAAATATAACAATGGTAATTATTAGTATGATTATAATTATTCATTATTATAATTATTGTAAAAATAAGAAATATATATTTTTTAATTATAAAAGGGATATTTGCCATACGGTAACTATGAATTTTAATCCTAACCCTACACCAACCCTTACCCTAAACTCTAACGCTACCAGTACCTCAACCTCTTTAGCATCAAATGTGAATCATGTGAGTTTTGTAGAACAACATGTAGTTCCACAACAAGCACATTATATTGTTTGTATTTAAAATAGTAGTTAAAGACACTTGATATTAAGTGAGACCATAACTTTAAATGGGATAGACTTATATTTAAAATTGGTCTTTCATTTTGTTTTTGTTTCCTTACGGATTAAGCCCCGCCCACATACAGTTATATCCGAATACTGATAGTTTTGCCATAGCAACAGATACAGACACAGATACAGATAATGGCTTCGATGCACATCCCTAGTAGAGAGTTATGGAGCTTTTCCACTGCATGGTACAACTCGACTCAACTCGTCTCTGCTAGTTTTTTGGGGGTTTTCCACTGTGGACTGTACCTGGTACCGGATACTTTTTTTAGTACCACCTCGGTCGAGGTTCCAAGCCAATACTAAATGTGATGTCAAAATCCTGCAGATCACTGATTGGTCAGGGAGAATCGTCACTACCAGTTACTGGATTTCCGACACACAACATCAACCCGCTAGTTTTAAAGTTAGTATCATTTGATCGCGTGACTTTCGAATTGTAAAAAAAAAAAAAAGGCTGTGCGCAAAACCATGTCGTGGTCAATAAACGAGGTCCAGATGGTCCACTTGTTAGCGATAAGCGCAGCGATAAAGTCTCTCAGGAAGTGTATCGGCTGTTGGCCGCACACGGCACCCACCGGACCTACCAACAGTATAAGGAAAAGTTAAAAAATAAATAAAAGTGACTACAGAACCATCAAGTAAAAGTGGAAGTGGTTTGACCAAATGGACGCTATATAAACCAGCGAGCAATGGGAGGGAGGGTGCCCTGGCGTTGATCCACAATGGAGGATGGTACGTTTGTTATGTTAACTCTATATTTAGTTGACCAGCTACTGGAAGCTTGCTTCTAAAACATCCAGACCAATTTAACTCTTCCACTTGTGTAAAATCACCATGCATCAACTGCTTTATGCAGCACAATGAGCTAGTAGCTAACAGCTAGCGGTCATGTTATTGTTTTGGTCAGTTTGTGTCGTGTTTAAGACGATCAGCCTATAATCCCGCCCACATTGAGGTGGCACAAAACTGCAGTGGAAATGCATGCTCAGAAATGTAAAGCAAGTAATGTCGAGTCGAACTGTAACGTGCAGTGGAAAAATGCTATAACTTGGTGTAGAGCGGAGGAGGGCAGGGCCGGGCTGAAACAACGCACGCTCGGTCCCCAATCAGCATGATGGGGGCACGCGGCCAGGACAATAGTTCGAGAGGGAGAATTACAGGCAGCTGTTCTGTGTGTTTATGTTTGTGCTTTTTGGTTCGGTTTATTAATAAAACTATTATTTATATTGTCAAGCCAGTTCTCCCCGCCTCCTTTCCATTGAACTGTTTTACACTTAACTAAAGTTTTCATGCCATATGACAGCACATTAGCTGTTTTCAAAGCAGTGTAGCTTTCAAGTAACACGCTACTTTTTCCAACAAGCAGAGGTGAAACAAAATGCTACTTTGCTGGTTTTTATAACACATTGTGTAAACAGCTTAAGGCTGAGCGAACTAATGCAATCACAATCCGCTTTTTTTTTGGATGGTTCATCTGATTGATCCAGTAAAAAAAAAGGATAAAAAAAAAAAAAGGATTAACAGATTAATTTGAATCTTTTTTATTTTTTATTTTTTTTTTTTTTTAAATACTATACTTTGCTGATGTTTATCATTTAGACTTTGAATCGTTATATAAATTCAGATGCCTTCTAATTATATTAGTTATATTTTTTGTAAATGTTTACATTAATGCTGTCATTTTTGTGCCAGATAAATAGTTACATAATTAAAATGATAACATCAAATGAAATCCTTTTAATCTAATTAGATACTAACTTTTAGTATGTCTAACTACTTTTTCAAATAGGTACCTTGACTGCAGTTTAACTACTTTAATTATGACTAGCTTGGGAAATTACAGTTTCAAGTAGCTTCTCTAATACTGTTTAACACTGACAAATAGCTTAGCAAAGGTGATGTCAAAGGAGTCAAAAAGGAAAGTCGTTTCTCAGGCAAAACACATTATTAGAGATTAATGAAAGATTTTGAAGACAGTTTTTTATTATATTATTATTTTTATTTATTATATTTGTATTTATTTATTTATTTTGAGAATAACATGCACTGACGAATCATGCACAAAAATGTTAGGAACATGGATAAAGAAAGTAACTAAGGTAAATCAGGCTTTCATGCTGACTTTAACCCACAGACACTAGAGGGCAGCAGTGTCCAAGCAATCAATGACTTTGAGCCTCCAATAAACAGAATGAGGCAGCAGTGAGAAAACTAGAGAAATATCAAACCAGCCCATATGCAGTTATTGTAATAACAACAACGTACCTTTTCTGGCAGATTCATAGGGCTCCTTACTGGTATCAAACTGAATTGTAGAGCTGGCATCTCCACTGCCTCCAACATGCAAGGTGCCTCGTTTCTGGAAGGCTGGGTCACTGCATTCTGAGAAGGGATCTTGTATACTAACACCACTATTTCTATAAAAGAGGGTTAAAATAATGACAGCAAATCAATACATAAACACACAAGAGTGACAGACACCACAACATTAAACATAAACAGTGTATCCTGCATCACAATTAACAGTCTGCACTTTACTACGGCTGAATCTACAGAGCCACGGCAAAAACAAAACAAAAAATGCACGTGTTGAGTTTACTTTCTGAATTGAATGTGATGAGGTCAAATTTGGTGTTGGAGTAATAGCAATAAATTATGTTTATGTTCTTGCTTTTTTTAGGGTCAAATAAAATAAATTAAAATATTTCTGAAGGTAAAACTGCACATGCACTCAAAAGTACGAGGTCACTGGCCTGAAATGTTTCTCATGATCTTAAAAAACTTTTGTTCTGAAGGCGTATGCTTAAATGTTTGAAATTCGTTTTTTAGACAAAAAATATAATTGTGCCAACATATTAATTTATTTAACTACAAAAAAAAAAAAAGGTTTTGAAATTGATGACTTGAGAAAAGCAGCCACAGCATATAGATGGGAACTCCTTCAATACAGTTTAAAAAGCATCCCAGGGTGATACCTCAAGAAGTTGGCTTAAAAAATGCCAAGAGTACATGTCTGCAAAATCTAGGCAAAGGGTGACTACTACATACAACTTAGTTTTGATTTATTTTGGATTTTTTTTTAGTCACAACATAATTCCCACATATCCATTTTTGTTATTCTAAAATGTAAAAAAGAAAGAAAGAAAGAATGAGCCTGTGACCCTAAACTTTTGAACAGTAGTGTACATTTAGCCCACCTGGCACCTGGCTGAGGGGTAACTTGTCCATGAGGTGTGGTAGCTGGTGTTGGGGGCTTTAGGTCCCCTGGCATCTCTGTCATGGTGCTGCTGCCTGTTGACTGAGGAGTCTGTGGGCCCTGAAGAGAGCCTGAGTTTGCTGTTAAACAGTGGAAAGGAATTTGTTAGACCACAGAATAAGAATTTAGTCAAACAAGGGCAATGAAACAAACATAAAAATGGGTTCTTTTTGTTGGTATATTGAAAAGTCTTATTCATTTCAGTTTGTTTAGGTGGATGTGATATGTAGGGCTTGAAAAAAAAAAAGATTAACAGAAGCAATGCAAAGCTTTCTTCATTTCACAATGTAAAAAAAAAATTGATAATCAGAATTCAATTATAATTCAAATAATCAAACTTGCACTATAATACCCTATAACACTATAAAAACCCAATAAAAAACATGCTAGTAAATTTTTTTTTTTTTTTTAACCAATTCAAAAAATTTACACTGATGGACAAAAGTTTGGATAATGTACAGATTTTGTTGTTTCAGAAGGAAATTGGTACTTTAATTCACCAAATTGGCATTCAACTGATCACAAAGTATAGTCAGGACATTAATGATGTAAAAAAAAACAGCACCATCACTATTTGAAAAAAGTCATTTTTGATCAAATCTAGACAGGCCCCATTTCCAGCAGCCATTACTCCAACACCTTATCCTTGAGTAATCATGCTAAATTGCTAATTTGGTACTAGAAAATCACTTGCCATTATATCAATCACAGCTGAAAGCTATTTGGATAATTAAATTAAGCTTAACATTGTCTTTGTTTGTTTTTGAGTTGCCACATTATTCAATAATGCATGTCTTTAGTCAATATTGGGTCAAAAATGGCAAAAAAGAAAAAAAGCTTTCTCTAGAAACTCAGACAATAATTGTTTTGAGGATTGAAGGCTATCCAATGCTTGAAATTGCCCAAAAACTGAAGATTTCATACAAAGGTGTACACTACAGTCTTCAATGACAAAGGACAACTGACAAGGACAGAAAGAAATGTGGAAGGCCAGATGTACAACTAAACAAGAGGATAAGTACATCAGTCTCTAGTTTGAGAAATAGTCGTCTCACATGTCCTCAGCTGACAGCTTCATTGAATTCTACCCGCTCAACACCAGTTTCATGTACAACAGTAAAGAGAAGACTCAGGGGTGTAGGTCTTATGGGAATAATAGCAAAAACTTTGAAAAAAAAAACAAAAAGAAAAGTTTAGAGTGGGCAAAGAAACACAGACACTGAACAACAGATATTTGGAAAAGAGTGTTATGCATCTTAACCCCATTGAGTTTTTTGGGATCAGCTTAACTGTAAGGTGCATGAGAATTGCCAACAAGACACATCTATGACAAGTGCTACAGGAAGTGTGGGGTGAAATGTCACCTGAATATCTGGACAAACTGACAGCTACAATATCAAGGATCTGCAAAGCTCTCATTGCTGTACTTGGACGATTTTCTGTTTAGAACACTTTGAAGAAGTTTAAAAAGTTCTGAACGTTTTTTTCAAATTGTAATAGTGATTTTTCACATTATTAATGTCCTGACTATACATTGTGATCAGTTGATTGCCACTTTGGTGAATAAAAGTACCAATTTCTTTCCATAAGAGCAAAATCTGTACATTATTCCAAACGTTTGCCACCAGTGTATAAATATTTATTGAAACATTTCTACAAACAAATTTAGATGAATGATCATGAATTATATAACATATGAAACCTGTCCTTGTGAAAACCTGCCCTTCTGAAATAATTTAAAGAGTATAAATTGTATTAGCTAGTATTACTAATATCCTTAGTTATGGTGTTAATCATTTTAGGGACTGTTATTAATTTTCTGTGTTTTAGATAAGTGATTGGTGATCAGCTCAATTCACGCAGCTCAAACGGGGAAATACCCAACACTATGCCTGGATTATTTAACACATTCTTACTTGATTATTCTTTTTGAAATCATTGTTAGTGCACTGTTAATGTCTTTCAGTACTATATTTTTCTCCTCACATTTTCGTAAAGAGTAAAAAAGTTTCAACTAAAATATGTTGTCTTCATTGTTTATTAAATAAAACTACCCCTATACACTCACCTAAAGGATTATTAGGAACACCTGTTCAATTTCTCATTAATGCAATTATCTAATCAACCAATCACATGGCAGTTGCTTCAATGCATTTAGGGGTGTGGTCCTGGTCAAGACAATCTCCTGAACTCCAAACTGAATGTCAGAATGGGAAAGAAAGGTGATTTAAGCAATTTTGAGCGTGGCATGGTTGTTGGTGCCAGACGGGCCGGTCTGAGTATTTCACAATCTGCTCAGTTACTGGGATTTTCACACACAACCATTTCTAGGGTTTACAAAGAATGGTGTGAAAAGGGAAAAACATCCAGTATGCGGCAGTCCTGTGGGCGAAAATGCCTTGTTGATGCTAGAGGTCAGAGGAGAATGGGCCGACTGATTCAAGCTGATAGAAGAGCAACTTTGACTGAAATAACCACTCGTTACAACCGAGGTATGCAGCAAAGCATTTGTGAAGCCACAACACGCACAACCTTGAGGCGGATGGGCTACAACAGCAGAAGACCCCACCGGGTACCACTCATCTCAACTACAAATAGGAAAAAGAGGCTACAATTTGCAAGAGCTCACCAAAATTGGACAGTTGAAGACTGGAAAAATGTTGCCTGGTCTGATGAGTCTCGATTTCTGTTGAGACATTCAGATGGTAGAGTCAGAATTTGGCGTAAACAAAATGAGAACATGGATCCATCATGCCTTGTTACCACTGTGCAGGCTGGTGGTGGTGGTGTAATGGTGTGGGGGATGTTTTCTTGGCACACTTTAGGCCCCTTAGTGCCAATTGGGCATCGTTTAAATGCCACGGCCTACCTGAGCATTGTTTCTGACCATGTCCATCCCTTTATGGCCACCATGTACCCATCCTCTGATGGCTACTTCCAGCAGGATAATGCACCATGTCACAAAGCTCGAATCATTTCAAATTGGTTTCTTGAACATGACAATGAGTTCACTGTACTAAAATGGCCCCCACAGTCACCAGATCTCAACCCGATAGAGCATCTTTTGGATGTGGTGGAACGGGAGCTTCGTGCCCTGGATGTGCATCCCACAAATCTCCATCAACTGCAAGATGCTATCCTATCAATATGGGCCAACATTTCTAAAGAATGCTTTCAGCACCTTGTTGAATCAATGCCACGTAGAATTAAGGCAGTTCTGAAGGTGAAAGGGGGTCAAACACAGTATTAGTATGGTGTCCTAATAATCCTTTAGGTGAGTGTACATTTTCATCATTACTTAGTAAACGAGATTAACAGAATAAAACAGTTTGAAAATAACATTAATGAATTTGTTTTTCATGCATACACTGTTTTGACAGCACTTTACAGGGTGGGCTGGAATAATGACAGGGGGTGCTGCAGCACCCTCAGCACCCCTACTTCCCATGGCTATGGCTTCCCATTGGTGTATCGACTTTCCCGGGTGCACTTGAATGCAGCAAAATAAAACAGCTATTTGGTGAGCAAAATCTGACTAGTAGAGCCAAAGCCGCTATAAAATGGCGATAACCTTACGTCTGTGATCGTACATTCTAGTTGCTTGGTAAAAAGGCCTACAGTTAGAATAATTAACTATACTACTTGGCAGAATATTTGTTTTATCCCAATTTTTATTGATAAATATATTTATTGAACACTGGTGTCTTTAATCATAGTGCTGTTGCTGTCATTTTGGTGCACTGCACTGATTTAAAGGCCTGTTCACACCAAACACGTGATGAATATGGAGACGAACTTCCGACGAAAGTCCTATTCACACAGAGATCATAATGAATTCAACGAAAAACCATTACACCCCTGTACAGTAGAAGGTGCTGATGCTGTTCTACAAACATGTCTACAGTAGTTTCCTGCCCAGACCCTTCCGTATTCAGCTGTCAATGCTAGCGATTAATATACTGTATTGAATGCTATTAAAGCATTTATTTACCTAATTTGCCATTTATAATACATACACATATAAGCAAACTTTCAAAACAAGACCAGGTTTATGTTTGCAGTACAAAGGGTTCATGAACTGCAACTATAATTTTTAGGGGTGTATTAGTTGCAGTCTAATGCCAGTGTTTGACAGTTGATTAGCACCCCCAATGCGCTGGATTAAGCAGCTGCAGCGACTCTGGAAAAGTGACAAAATGCTTTTATCTCATTGGTCAGTCAGTTTTCATTGCAGTCCAAAGAAAACAGAAAAATCTGACTGCTTTCCGTAAAAAAAAAAAAAAAAAACCTTGGGATTGTCAGCATATGATTTGTCGGACCTGGTGTGAATAGCGGCATAGAAATCCATTGTTCCAATTCACAAGCTCAGTCAGAATGAACATTCACACAGGAAAAATTGATTTGCTGTGAATAGGCCTTAACACTTCCCAAAGAACTACTCTTACCCATGGTGAAATCACTATAAGATGTCCTCTCATGGAATATTGGTTCATCCAATAGTTAAGCAAATATTTTATTTCTGATTCTGGTTAATGGACTACATATTAATAGAATGCATATCTCTGGTATTTTATAAATTTAAAAGCAAATTACAATGTTCTAATCAGTTTTTCCAAGCTCCAGGGAAGGAAACCCAAATCTTACAATCCCCAGATTGCATTTCCATAATCCAATAACATTTGAATATACTATTTATTAATTTCAACGAAATTTAATGGTATGAAAGGAGACCATCCTAATGATGTCTGAAATTTCCAAGGCTCAGTTGATGCAAAGTAATAAAACCGATTTGCATTTTTCTCTGCAGCTCAGAGCAGTAAAAGGTACTTCAAAAGATGTCAGAGCAGGGTACAAAAAGAACTAGGTTACAATGAAAGAAAAAGAGAATGGAAGAGTGTCTGCTTTTCAAGTCCTTGATCTGCTGCCAGACACAAAATTTTTCAGAACTGAAAGTAAACAACACTTCCAGATGGTGGGACTGCCAATGACCTCACACATATTTAGAGAGAGATAGAGGGAGGGAGGGAGGGAGATGGAGGGGGGAGAGAGAGAGAGAGAGAGAGCCAGCGCACTGGCTCACTGGTCTGTATTGAGCGTGAGGTCAGACTGAGGTCACTTTTGTTTTTATCCCACATTCCTCCCCCCATTAATCTTCTCGGAGGGAAACCCTCTCCCCTGCTGTTTGAAAGCTCTCTCTCTCTTCCTGTGTGACATCATCAGCTATTAGTGTGAGGTTATTTTTTATTTATCTGACTCAATCACCTGTCAGATATTTATAGTTCTGTTTAAAACAGCTCTGAATTCATTATAAGGCCACTAGACCAGAGCATCATGTGAATGATGCAGCCAAATTTAAGGTGAGGAATATTATGATATTATACTCCAAGAGCACTACATTTGATCTTTGTAATAATAGTACAGAGAAAATGTGATTAGTGCTTCCCTGTGCAAAGTTGCTGCCATGATGTTAGGGTGTTGTTAGTGTTGCTATGTGGTTGCTAGGGCGTCGCTAGGGTGGTTGCTTATTGGCAAAATTAAAAAGAGTCTCTATGATATTCTGGTCTTTAAATATGGCTCGGGTCCTTCCTTCAGTGTAATGCAATGGGATATTTTCCACAAGATGCAAGAATTTGGGTTCATTCGTTAATTTCATTCAAGTCACAAACAGTGCGTCGCAAGTTACAAACTTGTTATTAGTTATTACAGTTATTAATTAGTTATTAGTTAGTTATTAGTTGTTAGTTTTGAAAATGTCATTTGTTTTGTGTTTTGTCATTTTGTGTTTTGGCTTTCAATTTCATTTTAGTTAAGTTTGAATTGCACATAAATAATTTTATTTCATTAAAAAAAAATATTTTTTTTTAATGGCTCCTTTTAGTTTTTATTTAGCTTTAGTATAGTTTTAGTTTTCATCCATTATCACCACAAAATATCTGTAACACTTTAAAATAAGGTTGCATTTCTTAAAATTAGTTAACTACATTAGTTAATATAAACTAACAGTGAAAAACACTTACAGCATATATTTATCTGAATGTTTTTTCTAACATACAGGTATACTAGTTAACATTAAAAAAATATTGTTAATAAATGGTATATGTTAACATTAATTAATGCATTATGCACTAAAATGATCTAGAATTAACCATTGTAGATTTATACATTACCATTGACCAAGATTAAATAAATGCTATGACAAATGGTAACACTTTACCAAAAGGTTGTATTTGTTAACAACAGTTAACAACATAATTTAACATGAAGTAAGAATACACAATACTTTTACAGCATTAATTCATGTTGGCTAATATTTATATCAACATATATGCTTCAACATAATGTTCAACATAACATTAGTTGATGCAGTATGAACTAACATGAACTAAGAATGAACAATTATATTTTTATAAATTAACATTACCTAAGATTTAAAAAAAAAAATGCTGTAAAATTATAGAATTCATTGTTAGTTCATGATACGTAATGCATTAACAAATGTTAACAAATGGAACCTTGTTGTAAAATATTAACATAAATATTGTTTTTGTTTGTTCATGATGCATTTACTAATGTTAACAAGTACAACCTTATTGTAAAGTGTTAGTCTGCATGTGATAACACTTGAACAGAAGCTACTCTTGCTCAAAATAATACCATCAAAGTTTTTTTTTTTTTTTTTTGTCAAATTCACCAAAATACAGCACTTTTGACAAGAAGGAAATGTGCAATTAATTTAACCTATATATATTTCTGATACATATAGGCTACATTTAGCAGTAACTATTCCAATATCTCTGCAGCATTTATCAGCTGTTGTAGACTATAATCACTAAACGAGGTCCCAATTTATTTGCTTAATTAAATTTTATTTAATTGTCGTCCAGAGACCTGCCCCCAGATTTACGTGCCTCTAGACATCACGTATGCAGGCGAACTGTGATTGGTTGTTTCAATCAGACGGTCGCTCACCAGTTCTTTTTGAGGAAAACACTGAGAAATCTGGCTTGAGAGATTATTAAAATCAGATCATAAAACAATTATGATTATTATTCGGAAATATTTTTTCACTGTTAGTTTTTGTTTTAGTAATTGCCGGTCCATTTCAGCTTATCGTGGACCATTCGGCCCCGTTTTGCGGATGGCCCACCGGGAAAAGTCACGGGTCTACCGATGGCCAGTCCATCACGGCACTCAGACCAAACAAGTTTGAGTTTGCATCCTGCCGTCTTATTATTATCTGCACACAATGCAGAGTGAAAGCAAAGGACAGCATTGGTTACAGCTACATATGCACAAATTTCATCCTTTGAGTCAATGCCTTTGCATACTGCACACTTACACACCAAGTGACAATTGTGCACCCAGTCTATTCCTTGAACGTTACTGTATTAAAAATCATTCTGTTATCGCAAGTCCTTGCGATATGTACATTTGAGATATTTAGATAAAACGGGGCATCTGTTTACTGTCGGCATTACAATGCACGACACAACAAATGCATCCAGTGTAAACAGCATCATTGGTAATAATAGGAGCGATTAGCTTTTGTTACATCGCGTTTGGTGTAGACAGGGTGTAACACTTTGCAGAAATGTGGTAAGGTGCTTTACCAGGTGAGGGCGGCTGGATCTTGGCCTGTTGTGTTTGTTTCTTGCTGTCTGCCATGGCAAAAGCGTTGGGCGGGGGCTCTTCTCCACGCTCAACCTTGCACTCATAGGCAAACAGGTATTGGATGTACTGCTTCTTCAGGGAACTGGCCGAACTGCTGGATGCTCCCATGTTCAGGTGGGTGGACAGCTCTTTCCATTTCTTGTTTTTATTTACCTTGTTTTTAAGGGGAGAATTTCGGTCAGAACCATTCAAACACTCGGTATGCCATTTTTGCATGCAGTATTTCAGTTTAAAAACCTGAACAACCCACCAACAATCCAGTTAAACCAGACACTAAATGCAATATTAAAAAAAAAGAAAAGAAAAAAAGGTTGCACCGTGAGTTTTTAAACTAAGTATCTGTTACTCTTTTCAGCACAAAGTAGGATTATTCTATAAAGTGATGTTTGTGAACATTTTCTATGCAAGGTGGGGAATTGTGTGGTGCAAACTGCATTCAGCACTACATTTTTAGCTGTTAATGCTGTTACCCGAGTTTTATTAAGTGAATGAGGTGCTAAAACAATGCAGATTTTAAAATTATTCTTAGTGATTTCCCCCCACAATTTCTTTGAAGCCTTTGATTTATGGTTGTTTAGATATGAGGAATAGAAATTGAGATATTGCTAAATTTTAAAGAACTAGTTCACACAAAAATAAAAATTCTGTCATCATTTATACACTCTCATGTTATTCAAAACTCGTATGACTTTCTTCCATGGAATGCAAATTGGTTGATAACAAGACAAGGGAGAACTAATGATGTTTGACATCATCATTGTCAAATCTGGCACGATGTGTCATGAATGAATATTTGAGAGTTGGAGTAAAGTTTTCCGACAAGCCCACTTCCATTGTGGCCTTTAATGTAGATCCAAATCTGGATTTATAGCCGTTTTTGATATAACCTATTTTTATATAATCCCTCTTGGAGGTTTGCTGAGGCCCCCGGCCCCCTAAATGAGAAACACTGCATTAGAGTACTCAACAACGAATTAACCTGACAATGCTGGTCTCTAGTGAACACACAGCAGTACTCTTACAGAAACCCATTAAATAAAAAAAGCTGTGGCTATAAACTTTCCAGCCATTACTCACCATCGCCAGGCCTCCGATCTCTCGAACGCAGAGGTAGAGGCGGCACAGATCCAACGGCTTTTTGCCCACTAAGGGCAGGGTGGGAACAGGCGTGCCCCTCTCATCCATGAAGACAATGTAACGATCCACCCAAGCTTTTCTCTCAGACTCACAGCCCATGTCGTACAGTCGTGTTATCTTCTCATTCATCATGTTCCCTGAACTATGCTTCTGGCGTGCATGAATAGATGGATAAAGGAGAGAATGAAAATTTCAGTGTAGCAGATCAAGTTTTTGAGAACCTTTTTACAGTTCGTATGAAGATTCCTCTCAGGTGATCTGATCAAGTGGACAGATGGTGTACCAGGTGTAAACAGGACCAAAATGAGAAAGTCTCATATCCCCATGTTCACAGTCAACACAGTTCAGAGTATCAAATAGGAGACCTAAACTATTACAGAGGAAGAAATAAAGGTGGGGTAAATAAAGAGATGGGCATGAGGCACTTACAGGGCTGCTGGGGGTCTTTGGCCAGGCAGGGCTGCTAATGCTATCGCTGTCATCCCCCTGATAAGAGGACAGACTGGCTGGGCTAGGGGACAATGGGGAGGGGGTGGGAGGCTGGGACACACACTGAGAACCATAGTTGTCCTGTTACAGAGATCAAAGAGAAACAGAGAAACACACATTTCATGGTGAGAGACAGCTTTAAAGTCCATTTTACCCCTTTTTCTGATGCCATTGTTGTGCAAGATTTTATGCCCATGCAGAATCATTTTCCACTTAGACCCCAAATAACTTTTAGGGTGCTTTCACACAAACACTTTTGGTGTGCACCAAAGTTTGTTTGACGTCATAGTTAGGTTAGTTTGGTGAAGGTTGTTTTCCGAACTCGGGTGCACACCTGCAAACCGTGGAGGATCCCACTTGAAAAGGTGGTCTGAGGTATGGTTCATGTGAATTTCGGTGCGATTAGCAGCTAATTTGGACACAATATCCTAAATCGCAGAAGTAAACCGCAATTGATCAGGTTTAATTAGCATCTCTGCATGATCCCGATGCATGACAAATTGCATTTCTCATACCTTGTGATCTCTTTTAAAACATCTGTGGATATTCACTGCATATTCAAGGCATGTGTGTTTCTGTTCGTGTTAAGTTTTTGATGGTAAATCCAAAAAGACAACTACCTCAGTAACATAGTGAAACTGGCATCTCTTCCCGAATCATTACCTGGATTCTAGGCCTGTGTCTATACAATCAAATTTCGACATATCGAGATTTTTTCCTCATGATATTGTATTGATACTTCAGATCCATTTATGGATATTTATATTTAACTGTGTATTTCATTTAAACACACAGCCAAGTTGGCACACTGTAACTTCCATATCAATTTAATGAGCTCACCAGGAGACAAAAAGTGATGTTTCGAGCTACATGTTCATCATGATGTTCATCAGACATCAGTATATAACTGAAATACACCCAAATTAATTGGAATTGATTCGTAATCTAATCAAATTTTGATATCAGAATGTATCGCAATATATCAAATTGTGAAAATGTGTATCAATATGTATCCTGAGGTGCCAGGCGATACCCAGCCCTACTAGATACAGTGTTATGCTTGTACTCATGGCGGTGCTAACATTGGCGACAATCACACTGGGTTCTGACCCAAATAATAAACCAAGAAAAATGTAAACATAAATCTGTAAGAGCAGGGACAGAGGGGAGGAATCTAACTCGGGTTTGGACCAAGCAATCGAACACTAAAAAAAAAAAATTAAGGGGTGCTCTATTCAGTGCCTGAATAGAAATCCTACACAATTTCTTAATGATGTAACTGACGTTTCACTTGGTGCATCGGGACATGGCGCATTGGGTGCTTCTAGTGTAGACAGGTTCATTCATTATAATGAGAGTCGTCTAGTATGGTTTGGCATCATTAAGCTAGTCTGAGTTGTTTGTTGTTTTGCTAACTTTATTTGGTTAGGACATGCGTGGTTTAAGGCCAGCATGTTTGAGGGTCTAGTGTGGCCTAGACCTGCTTTTTCTTCAGTGGAAATTTTCCAACTGCTACCCTTGGAAAAGAATATACCTTTTGATCCCCTACATAAAAAAACACTCTCCTGCAACACATGATTTGTGGACAAATCTGACGTTGCTCAACAGACAAGTAATGTGAAAAGTTATTTTATTATTGTATACTAGTAAGTCTTACTAGTATTTTTATAATGAATTTCCAAGTTTAATACTGAAAGTTTTGGTCTAGGACAAGATTAAAACAGTAAAATCTATCATAAAAAATAATAATAAAAAAAATAAAAAATGATGAAGACCTGGTACAATTTTTCCAATGAAGTGTTAATCAGACCTTCATCTAAAAAAATGAAAAAAGTTGAAATCTTAATCAAAATCAACCATATAAATTATGTGGAGTGGGAGATTGGACCAATGGGATATCTCTGTGGGCGGTGATGAAAGTGCAGCAGAAATAGAAACCAAGCGACCATCTCCATGTCCTATCACTTACTGCAGCTGGTAAGGACAAAAAAAATAAATTATTTACTTCTCCCTTTTCTATCAACACGCCTGGTTAGGACACAGTATCAGACTGCATTATGAGCAGATATGATCTAAGTTGTAGTTGAAGCAGAAGGAACTATAAAGCAAATGTCAAGTCATACAGTGCAACAACAGGCGTAAACACAATGTTTAAGAGTAATATTACCATTTTTACTGCTTTGGTGTTATGTGTGAGTCAGGGCTGGACTGGTAATCTGGCATACCGGACAGCAGCGATAAGCTAAGATGAGCCACAGCATTAAAGGACAGAAAAGGACAGCGAAGGGCTGATTTCTCTTCCCAGTCCAGCCCTGGTGTGAGTACATCTACATGCTCATTGAGTGTGTGTGAGAGAGAGATCTATTCATACTTTTGGCTTGGGGGGTTCTGGGGTGGGTGTGCTGCCTTCGTCCTTGTGTTCAGCTCTCTGTTTGGGATCGGTGGGCATCATGGCGTCCCCTGAGTCCATCATGGGCCCTGCAAGAGATTCACACCCTTAGATGCAACATCCAGACATCTACAAAACATCTGATCATACCTCCTCTAAACAGAGGCATATCATGTCGTCCCCTGAGTCCATCATGGGCCCTGCAAGAGATTCACACCCTTAGATGGCAACATCCAGACATCTACACAACATCTGATCATACCTCCTCTAAACAGAGGCATATGTGCAAATTATGTGCAGTTAGAAAGTGTACCGATGCTGTCCTAACTAGGCACAAGGCAGGTTTCCAGCATCAAGTAATTTTTCGGTCCTCACTAAAAGTGAGATGTTGTACATGGCGATAGCCAATCAGAACATGTTTAATGTTTAGCATAAACTAACTATGAGCAGGTTTTTGGATCAATACATTTTTATTGGGCGGGGCTTGCCAGTGTGACAAACAAGCAGTATTGGGATTAATGCATTACTAAGTAATTAATTACTGTAATTAAATTACTTTTTTATTGAAAAAAAAGTGATTACTCTTAATTTTTAAGTAATTGAATTACAGTTACTTCTGAGGTAATTGCATTCAATACTGTATAGACTATAGAACAATTCTATATAAAACAATATTGAATTTAAAATTGAAATTTAAAATCTAATTTTAAAATATATGTTTTCTAATTTAACATGACAGAACAGAAATAGAAACCAAGAGACCAATAAAATGTCTTATTGTGCATTGATTGTCACATTGAAACACTGAGATGTGAGTGGAAGCTCCGATGGCTTACCTGCAGGCATTGTATTGTAGGAAGGCCCTTGAGGTGTCATCTTGGCTGAGCAGTTGGATGGTGGATGATTGTAGGGGCCTCCAGGGCCCATTCCAAGCACATGGGACCCACCTTTATACCCGCCCAGCCTGTGAACAACGGCACACCAACATAAGCACATACATTCAAACTTACTTAAGTAAGCCTGTCCAAGATGTGAATAGTTCACTGATAAGTTGTTAGTACACTTAATTTCTTTTCATTTCTGCTTTTTTCTTACAGCTGGCAAGCAAGAAATACTTAGGGACAGAAGAGAGGGTTACGACTCAAGCATTTACGATTAAAGCACACAGGAAAAGTGCTACCTTTAAATCTAGTTGTTTGTAGAACTGTTTGCTTTATTTGTTTGAACATCCTGACCAGCCAGACAACATTTAGCTTAAGCAATAAAGTGAGTTTAGGGTGGGGCTATCTATTTGTTCGACCAATATCAGACAGTGGAAGTGTTCAATCTGTTTGAAAACAGTCATTAATTTTGCAATTCTTTTTGGTGCCGCTAGTGGTGCAGACATAACACACTTGGCCTTTAAAAATCCTACACCTGAACTCTAACTAGACTGTTAAAGTCTACGTAATTAATTGAATTAAATCTTATGATAGCTTTGTGTGAGGAACAAACTGAAATTTAAGTCATTATTTACAAACAATCTTCCCCTCCACTGTAACTCTCAAATTTCATTCTCCATTTGAACTAGAACATATGGTTATGATACAAGATTTTCCACCTATCATATGGATTGCTTTGTGATACTATGGAGTTATATGAGGGAGCGGTGGTGGCGTAGAGGGCTAAAGCACATAACTGGTAATCAGAAGGTTGCTGGTTCGATCCCCACAGCCACCACCATTGTGTCCTTGACAAATATACTTAACTCCAGGTTGCTCCGGGGGGATTGTCCCTGTAAAAATTGCACTGTAAGTCGCTTCGGATAAAAGCGTCTGCCAAATGCATAAATGTAAATGTGTTCTTTCTGTAGCTTAACAGTCATGGTCACTATAAACTGCTGTATTGGACAAGAGATGCGTGTTATTTTGTGTTCCACAGAAGAAGGACAGTCATACAAGTTTATAACAACATAATGGTGAGTAAAAACATTTGAATGAACTATTCCTTTTAACCTGAAAAATGTGCTTCCACTCCACTCCTATCTCTGAGACATAGGAATTGATTTTCCGTCTCTCTAATCTTAAGAACGTTCTGCTGTTTTCTCCAGAGGATGCATCTCCTGTCTTTATCAAAGCTATATGATTAACCTAATGAAATGCTTAGATTAAAACACAGCCCTGGAAGGCAAATGCAGTATGAGTGAGAGGTTTGTGTAGTTTCTAGCTGATCGAGCAGATCAAGCAGAGTAAAGCCATCCAGGCAATTAGTGCAGACTGCAGGGCTCAGAGCTTAAACCTACCCATACAGCTCAGTGTGAGGCTGTCCCTGGCCCTGCTCACAACTGTAGTGGGGGTGATAGGGATGAGGGGTGGGGAAGGAAGCTGGCCGTCCCCCGGGCCCAGACAGGCCAGGGTACACTGGGGATCTGGCAAAGGGAAGCCTGAAGTGGAGGAAGAGCATAAGAGTCTCCTTGGTGCCTGTTCAATTTTCTTTAGAATTGACAACTCAAAGGTGCACTTTGTAATACCTTAACACAAAATAAAACTTTAGGCAGAATTTTTGTCTCAAACACTTTAATTGTTTTTAATTGTATGGGGAAAAAATGCAATAAAAAATAATGTTGATTGAGGATAACATTCTGCCTAACATCTCCCTTTATGTGCCATGGATGAAAAGAAATAACGGGTTTGGAACAAAGGATGAGTAAATTATGCCAAAATAAAAAAAAATGGGTAAACTATCCCATTAAGCTACACAAAAATACTGTGTACTTCTTTTCCTGTCAATATGCATTTATTTCCATCTAAGGAAAAAACAAATCAATATGTAAAAATATAATGCTTTATTAACATTTTACAAATAAAGCCTTCCACAGTATAAAGATTGAAATGCACTAAACTAGCACCAATTCAAGTAATATTAAATGTTTCCCAAAGTTTAACTGGGAGTTTGACTAATTTAAAGAACTGGTCTCCCCTTAGGTTGCATGTTCAGTGCAATAGGCATAACATTTCTTAAACTCTCATCCTCCAAAACATTAATCTGCCAGTAGACTGTGGCTATCCTCTTTCCCACAGCAATCGTGAAACGGCGTTCATGATTCGCGCCAGAGCTTCAATGCCAGCATCAAGAGTTGCTTTGAAGTCCACATGAAAAGCATTTGCTGACAAAAACGTCTTATTCTGCTTTTGGTGACAGTAAGGACTTGGCGTGCATCTGTTGTAATTAAAATCTGCCTTACATAGGCTGAAAATACTTGTTTTCTATCTATGTCCCATCTGGGCTTGTTTTGTACTAAAAATAGCACTATGAGTTCCTTTTTTCACCATTTTATCACTGACTGGGAAGCGCTGTTGTGTGCGTGTTGTGAAGTGTGCATCAGTGTAATGATTCTGGGTGGACACATTAGAAAGATTCCACCCTTCCAATAAGCGTTTATGCTGGTTAATGCTGTATTAACAGTAAATGTGTTAATCGCCATTAAAAAAAAATAACGCATTAAACTTTTTTAATTAATCTCATGCGTTAACATGTTTATTCTGACAGCTCTACTTTTTATTTGTGTAAACACGGGCACATTTTGTGATTGCAAGTGAATCATTGATGCAATCTAGACCAAACCTGACATCATGGCTATGTCAAAAACCTGACAAATGCTGCCTTTGCATGCAGTATAGGGATGTAGGAAGGCATCACAACATATCCTGGATCCATTTTGTGCATAACATCTGGCCTCCTAAAAATGTCTTCATCTGTTGAATTTTTGAAGGCAGCATAGACGTGTCCTTCGCTGCCTATGATCTCTCACAAAGCTGTGTGTGCGGTTCGGCTGTTGGAAAAAATTTAAATGGTGTCTAATGGTGCTGTTTAAAGGTTTAATATATATTCCTAACTTGCAAATTTCCATTGCAAGTTTCCATTTCAAATAAGAATTTTTTAGAAAAAAGATTTGTTCATTCTGGTTCTAGATCATTAGATGACGTTATGCTGCCTTATTAGCCTGTCTGAAACAGTCTTAATAATTGTTTGTGTTTAGCCAAGTTATGGCTTACACGGAATGATGGAATGATGTTTCCTTAAGGGGGTACGTTCATACACAAAGAGCATCAAATTAAGTCATTGACTAACTGGGCAATGAGGCAGCAAGGCAGCTGCCCTCTGTTTCAGACACAGCCTTGGTCTGGTTAAGCAAAAAAATATAATCAAAGCTCTGGTTTACCTGGCCTGGCCTGAGGGCACTGGGTTCTGCTGTACAGATGCAGGGCTACTCTCAAGGGGTTTGCGGCTGATGTTGGGAGGAGGTGGACCCATCCCTGGGCCAGCAGACTGGGGCATGTTGGGAGAGGTCGGAGCCAGGCTACTGGAGCCTGCTGGGTACAGCCGGCCCCCGGCTGCGTGTCCTGGTCCCCGAGCTGTAGTCATGGATCCACAGGGCTGCCCAGGTCCCTGACCGTGCATGGGACTGCTGGCATTCATACCAAGACTGTTGCCCATTCCGGGACCAGGGCCACTGTAGTTGGCACCTGGTGCCCCACCATAGTTCGGAGGCCGCAGGTAGTTACCTGGAGACAGACAAAAATGTCAATATCAGCACAATAAATGCAATGTTATAAAGAATGCGTGCTAACTTACTGTTTTAATATTATTACTTTTCTAAGGCAAACATCTTTATTAATATTGCTTACTTGGGGTTAATGATTTCAACAAAAACCCCTAACCCAAAGTATTACATTTTGGCATGTCACCTGTCCTGCAACCTTTGTGATACAGACACTTCAAACCTTCAAATTTGTGCTACAAACACCTTAAATCATGTGTCTTATTACTTTTCAAAATGATAGGAATTTGAATTTTTGCTTGGCAGATGATAAAATGGACAAAGGAATTCTATAGACTTGCATTAAAAGAGGATTGCGCCATAATGTATCTATATTCCAGAATATTGTAAAGATTGAGCTTTTTTGGGCCAGTAAATTATCTCATAGAAACTACCCAGAAAACCTGGCAACCACATAGAAATGCTCTGACATCGACCCATAGCACCCTAGCATCAAGGGTAGTAAGTGGCAGCATGTTTAAGCGCCACTCCTCGGAAAATGCTAAATAAATAAAACACATTTTTTAAAAATCATATAGCCTATTTTAGTGATAAACTCACACCACAAGAGCCAATCTCTGTCTCTATGTTAAACTATACTTGTCACAAACACATCAAACTGATATCATGTTTTCCACTGATGTGAAAGTCGTAAGATGATGTCAGTCGCAACAGATTTACTTAGTTGATGGCCATTTAATTTGCTCATCAGCGAGCACCAGAATCATTCTTACAATATGAATTTACCATGTATTATGCTGAAGTTCCTAAAAAAGTTAAATGCCAAACAACGAGTTGATTCCTAAAACTGCTGTAATAATAATAATTAATAATAACTCCTTAAATTTTATATAGAGCTTTTCTAGGCACTCAAAGCGCTTTACATAGTATAGGGGGAATCTCCTCAACCACCACCAGTGTGCAGCATCCACCTGGATGATGTGAAGGCAGCCATAGTACGCCAGAACACACACCACACACCAGCTATTGGTGGAGAGGTGAGAGTAGAGTGAAATAGCCAATTAAGGGATGGAGATTATTTGGAGGCCATGATAGATAGGGGCCAATGGGGGGAATTTGGCAAGGACTGTATTGTTCTTCTCTCAATATACCAAGTCTACAGAGGCAACATATTAGTACAATTGAACAGAGGCAGAACTATATGGCATTAAAATTGATTTGCGAGTGCACAGGACACATTTTGAGCACGCACACCAACTCTGCAAAAGCAGGGAGATTTCAAACAGAAAGATGGAGGAGGCTTAAGGGAGCTACACATACATTTGAAGACAGAAGTTTACATACACTTAGGTTGAAGTCATTAAAAGTAATATTTGTAACCACTCAACAAATTTCATATTAGCAAACTATAGTTTTGGCAAGTCTTTAAGACATCTATTATGAACGTAGTTTGGTGTAAAAAGTGCAAATCAATCCCAGAACAACAGCAAAGGACTTTGTGAAACATGCAGTATCCAAGTATCTATATCCACAGTAAAACAAGTCCTTGTGACAGGGCGGAGGGTGGGGCCGGGTTGTTATTCTACACAACCCTAATCAAGCCTCCGAGAGGGATAAAGGCCAAGAGAGAGAGAGAGAGAGAGAGAGAGAGAGAAAGAGAGAAAATGTTTGCGGGCAGCTGACCGTCATGTGTTTATGTTTTTGTCTTTTTGGTTCAGTTTACCATTAAACTATTATTTATATTGTCAAGCCATGTACTTGTCAAAAAATGTGCACTTCATAAATCAAATCAAATCAAATCAAATCACTTTATTGTCACACTACTGTGTACACGAGTGCAACAGCAGGTGAAATTCTTGTGTGCAGTTCCGAGCAACATAGCAGTAATGACAGTGACGAGACATAAACCACTTTACAATAAACAACATATTACACAAAACAATTTACATAACAAACTTACACAACAATTTACATAACAAATGTACACATACCTACACAACAATTTACATAACAAATGTACACAATACACACAATGTAGAATACACACACTAGATACGGGTATAAATATATATATATATATACACTAACTGAATTGGGAGAATATATTGACAGAATGAGGATTTATAAAGTGCAGTGCTGATTGTAGATCGTGAGAGATCATGTGTTCAAAAGTCTTATTGCTTGTGGGAAGAAGCTGTCATGTAGTCGGGTGGTGCGGGTCCTGATGCTGCGATACCGCCTGCCTGATGGAAGCAGTGAGAGCAGCCCATGACTCGGGTGGCTGGAGTCTTTGATAATCCTCCGAGCTTTCTTCACACACCGTCTGTTATATATATCCTGGAGGGAGGGAAGCTCACCTCCGATGATGTTTCTGGCCGTTCGCACCACCCTTTGCAGGTCTTTGCGGTTGTGGGCGGTGCTATTGCCGTACCAGGCGGTGATGCAGCCAGTCAAGATGCTCTCAACAGTACTAGTGTAGAACAGTGTGAGGATGTGTTGGTTCATTCCAAACTTCCTCCGCTTTTAATTCCGGGAACGCGGAGGAGCGTAAACAAGCCAGTTATGCCCTCCGTAAATCCATCAGCACAGCCAAACGCCAGTACAGGCACAAAATTGAAGGTCAGTTCAACACCACTGACTCCAGAAGTATGTGGAAGGGAATTAACATCATCACGGACTATAAACAGAATAAAAACTCCGCCATGAACACCGTTGCCTCTCTCCCGGACGAGCTTAATACATTTTATGCTCGCTTCGAGAACAACAACACCGCCCTCGCGGAGAGAGCACTCGCGGCCGATACTACAGATGATGGTTCACTCTCCGTCTCTGTTGCGGATGTAACCCGATCCTTCCGACGGGTGAACGTTCGTAAAGCCGCGGGTCCAGACGGCATTCCGGGCCGCGTCATCAGAGCATGCGCGAACCAACTGGCTGGTGTTTTTACGGACATTTTCAACCTGTCCCTCTCCCTGTCTGTAGTCCCCACATGCTTCAAAACATCAACCATTGTGCCTGTACCGAAGCAAGCCAAAATCACTTGTTTAAATGACTGGCGTCCTGTTGCTCTGACCCCCATCATCAGCAAATGCTTTGAGAGGTTGATCAGAGATCACATCTGCTCTGTTCTGCCCACCTCTTTGGACCCATTGCAGTTTGCCTACCGTAAAAACCGCTCCACTGATGATGCTATTGCATCTACAATACACACTGCTCTTTCCCACCTGGAAAAAAGGAACACATAAAATAGATGGCATCATGTAACAAGGGACTAGACTGGACAGGGGAAGAAGGACACGGTGACAGGCTGGAGAACTCAAAGGTAAGGTTTCTTTAATTTGTCGGGGAACGGGATAACACAAAGGTGAACACAAATGATCTTTTTAAAGGGTTTCTGTTTCTTCAACAAGGCTGCCAACACTGGACTGGCATCCTCCGCACCGACTGGCGGTGTTGTGGCTCTTATATGCCGCTCTCCCCGTGCTCACTGAAATTAGAGACAGGTGTTAGACATATTTTAGCTCAGGTGCAAGCGCCCTTACTGCTCCCACTCTCCGGACGGGCGCTTGACCACGCCCCCGCTGCCACATGAATTTCACCTACTGTCAAGAATTTCACCTACTGTTGCACTCGTGTACACAGTAGTGTGACAATAAAGTGATTTGATTTGATTTGATTTTGACATATCATAAGGAAGGAAAATAATGTGGATACACAGAAACAACATCTTAAGACATCAGCCAGTAATTAAAACTCGGTCACAAATGGGTCTTCCAAATGGACAATGACCCCAAGCATACCTCCAAAGTTGTAGCAAAATGGCTTAAGTTCAACAAAGTCTAGGTATCTGAGTGACCATCACAAAGCCCAGATAGAATATTTGTGGGCAGAACTGAAAAAGCATGTGAGCATGAGACAGATACACCAGTTCTGTCTGGAGGAATGGGACAAAATTACAGTAACTTATTGTAAGATAAGGACCAAAGTTGAGCAAATGTTGGACCCAAGTTAAACAATTTAAAGGCAATGCTACCAAATACTAAAAAAGTGTATGTAAACTTCTGACCCACTGGGAATGTGATGAAAGAAATAAAAGCTGAAATAAATAATTCTCTCTACCGTTATTCTGACATTTCACATTCTTAACATAAAGTAGTGATCCTAACTGACCAGACAGGGAATGTTTTCTATGATTAAATGTCAGTAATTGTGAAAAAACTGAGTTTAAATGTATTTGGCTAATGTGTATGCAAACTTCTGACTTCAAATATACACACCCATATGCAACAGTCAGACAGAGAGTGCAGGAGGCCACAGTTCTTTAGAGGTTTCGCTTCCGAAAGAGAAGTGGAAGAACCGGAGAGAAAGGCAGAGGGAGCGGGAATGTCTGTAACCTCTTCTCTATTCTGAACTGGTGTGTGTTTGTATGTGACAGACCTCTGCCTGAAGAGACCTCTGCTAAAACGGTCGGTAGGTCTTGGACAAAATCAAGTATATTTAACCGGCAAGTGAGATGCTGGCTTCAATATAATGTTATCAGAATGATTTTGGACCGGTGCCAGTTCATAACAGACTGGGTTACATGGAGTGATGCCAAATCTAGAAATGCATACATTTTTCAACTACAAACTCTTCAGACATGTTTTGTAAGTTCTGTTCTCTGGTTTGTTCGCAGCTATGTTGTGTTTTCTGCTGTTATATCTATGGTGGTCCTGTTGAAATGAAACAAAGACAATTTTCGCTTGATCGCCTTCAGAACAAGACATGAGTCAAATACAATAATTTATTAGACTTCTGAATTATAGTTTTGTGTCCTTTTGAAGCTTGAAGAGGTGGTCACCATAAACTACGATTGTATGACATCAATGAGCAAAATTAATTCACGATTTCTCCCCTTTTTTTTTAAGAAAAAGTAAGAAAGTCATATGGGGTTATAACAACACAGGGTGAGTAAACAATGACTGAATTTTCATTTTTTGGTGAACTATAACTTTAATTTTATTTGTATTTCAGTTTACAAAAATTTTTTCATTTAGTCTTCATTTACAAAAGTAACACTAATTCATACAGATTATATGATCTTTGTGGAAAAGCATTGGGAGCCAGCCGATTGGGAACATGCTGGAGGCATTTCAGGCAAACTGATTTTCCTCAAAACTAGTGAGGGACCCAAACCCACACAGGCCATCAGTGAGCCCCTGCTTGATGAAGTATGACATGTATCATGACCATCAGCCCGAGAAGATTCAAACTGATGCCCACTGGACTGTAGATTTCTCAACAGATGAGACATGTTCACCACGTGGATTTCGGTCTAACATGCTGATGTGCATAGTGGGCAGAAATTTAATTGTGTCCAAATGGCTGGTTGGCAAGAGGTGTTTGCCAAGTAGCATTTTAGACTCAATTAGAACTGGGAATTCCACTCCTTGAGCTGTCAAAACATAGAGGTCTTCAACTTATTCAGTTTCCAAGAGTTCCCTGAGGAAATCAGAGAGTGTTTGGCATATTTCCTCTTTCCCAGTATAATAATATTAAAAAGAGGGCTAAAAATGTATTTCAAAATCCATTGGCAGTCTGTGTATTTAAAGTCTAGGCCTTCAATTTAAATGATTAATTCAAATGCCATTAAAAAAAAAACACACATTTTCACGATGAATAGGACATGCTACAAACATCATACCTTACAGTGCCTTGTGTTACAGCCAACTTATAGCACCAAAAAGAGTGTTTAAAAATGCTCATGATATTAGACATGAAAGCCACAGCCACTTAAATAAACCCATCTTAAGCAATCAACATAATACTCACAAAATACTCGGAAAAAGGCTGTTTCCTGTTTAAAAAATTTTGCAGAACATCCATCTCGTGCTCTTTACTCTCTAATTACGTACATCAATTTATGCATGATTGCGTAACTCAAGGGCCACTAGAAATCCTTGGCAGGGACATATATCTAAAAGATTACACCTTAAAGGTACAAATAAAACAATTAGATTGGCTGATGAATCTGACAATAAACGTCTCTTTTAAATTGGGACATTCTGAAGGCTCTGAGGTGTGGAGCTCACACTTTGCTTGTAAACATCAAGAATAAAATCTGATTGGATAAACTGGCACTGGCTTTTTTGCCCCTGTTCTGTAGTTACATTGAGTCAAGACCCTTAACAAGCACCTTCACGGTGGGGAGGACATTGTGCTGCCGGCTGGCAGAATGTAGACATGGACCTGGAGCAATGCCAATTACATAGAAATGCCAAACTGCTGTCAGGCACTCTGTGGAGACTTTTCTCCAGCCGTTTTCCTCAGGTGAAAAAGAGGGCAAGGTGCCATGAACCTGAAGGATCCTGGCCCTGCCCTTCTGACAATGCTCAGAGCTATGAGTAGGTCAGCAGTTCTCAACTGGTTTTGCTTAGGTAGCATGCGTTGGTTACCACAGAAAATATTTTTGACTCATCCCTTTTAAAATAATGTTCACACATATTGTGGCTGTACTTTTGAAACAATGTGAATTTTAACGCTTATCAGTTTTGATCAGAATTTTTATTTATTTGCACAAGTGTCACATTGAAAACATTCACACATACAAATCAATAATGTGGACTAGCTTCTTTCACTTCCATTATAACTTCTGCCTTGCTGTAGCCGTGATTTAAAAAAAAAATATATATATTTTTTTTTTTATTTGGCAATCAATATTATGCCACAATTGCTGTCGATTCACCTTAAATTGTAAAGAATCTGGAATATTTATTTAATGTAATCTGGGTCAACGATATATAAATTTTGCAGATTAATATTTTGGAACTCTGTTATGCGCAGAAATGAATGCTGATATTTGGATATAGCAAATAGTGTGTTGGAGCAGAGGGGACAGTATAAAATTGCACATAAAAGCCACTATATGTACAAGGTAATTCCCCATGTATGAATGCTCATCTTAGGTTGTTTATAATGTACTTACCAAATTACTTAGCAAAGTTATGTGAATATTAATTTGTTTTGCGTTTAACCATCCCTTTATTACAACTTTACTTCCAAAGAAACGATTAAGGAAGCAGTTTATTATTTTTCTTGTTATAATGCATATTTCTGCATATTATTTACATATTCTATAAAGTACATTTCATACCCATCATCATCGAATCCTCTTTTCATGCTTTAATATTATAGTCTTATTGTCTGGAGTGCACAGACCTACTATTGTAATAGTGCACAAGTGCCCAACTAGTAGAACGATCCTTGTCAGAGGCAATTTCCTTACACTGCAATCATTTTAGTTTCTGTCCAAGTATCATTTTCTAACATTATAATCCAATAATGTTAGACAATGTTACTTTCTCCAAAAACAGTTGAAATTAGTGATGTAACAACATTTTTCAACCTCTACCTGATTTTCAAATTAAACAGACCTCACAGCCATACAGGGGCATAGTACCCCCCCCCCCAATATTTAAACCATGATCAATGGAAACTTGCCAACACCCACCCCCCATTTGATAATGTCAAATGCACGTGAATGTAAAAAGATCTTCTCCAAAAGGAGACAAGAACACCCAAAAAACAACACCCAAAAGTCAGTTACGGAAAGGAAAGGAAAGGAAAGGAAAGGTAAAGGAGCGAAAGTCACAGCTAGCAGCAGAACAGTTTCACGAGGCCTGTTACTAAAGGGAAAACAGTGACCATCGTATCATTCCGTGTAAGCCATATCTTGGCTAAACACAAACAATTATTCAGTGATGGAGAGGTTATCAAAGAGGCCTTTGCTGAGGTGGTGGATTCACTCTTTGGAGATTTTAAAATCAAATATGAAATCACTGATTCAAAACAAACATGAAAAAGGACATTACAGCATGTGATTGTTTTTCCTTCAACTGATTTGTTCGATGTGGCACAGTTGTGTATTTTTATTAGAATGGTATTTGATGACATGAGTATTAAAGAAGAACTGCTGACAGTTTTGCCTCTGTAAGAATACATGCGGGGCGAAGATATTTTTCAGGTCTTTATGGAGTTTGTGAAAAAGACTGAACTGCCAGTTTTTAGCTTATTGCACTATGTGGGAAATGTTTAAATATGAACGATGTAATGGACATTACAATGAAGGTGGTGTGCTCTATTTGGGCAAGAAGCTTGCAGCACAGGCTATTTTGCTCTCACTGGAAAGAGATGGGCATGGACCACACAGACTTGATGCTGCACACATATTTGCGATGGGTCAGACGAGGTTTATATCTGGTGAGGTTCAGAGAGCTTTTGCCTGAAATCAAAGAGTTCCTGAAGTCCTCCAAATATGCTCAATTAGCAGATGATCAGTGGTTTCTAGATTTGGCATACCTCAAAGTCCTGACTGAACCATTGAATTAACTAAATGTTGAGTTGCAGGGACAAAACAAAAATGTAATTAACATGATTAGCAACATTAAAACTTTCAAAAGAAAACAGCTGCTCTCAACTAAGCTTTAACATCAACATCAGCAGCACTGTAATAATTTACTCTCAGAGCTTGTGCATCAGGGAAAAGGCTCACCACAGGTCGTCAGCGCACGTTACGTGGATGGATGAATAAATGTTACATTTATATAGGACTTTTCTGACATTACACTCAAAGCATTTTACACAGTGAATAGGGGACTCTCCTCAAACACCACCAGTGTGTAGCATCCATCTGGATGATGCCACGGCAGCCATAGTGCGCCAGTTCGCTCACCACACACCAGCTATTGGTGGAGAGGAGAGAGTAGAGTGATACAGCCAATTAATGGATGGGGATTATTAGGAGGCTATGATTGAGAAGGGCCCAAGGAGGGAATTTGGGCAGGACACCAGGGCTACACCCCTACTCTTTTCAAGATGTGTCCTAGGATTTTTAATAACCACAGAGTCAGGACCTCAGTTTAACGTCTCATCCGAAAGACGGTGCCTTTTTACAGTATAGTGTGCCCGTCATAATACTGGAGCATAAGGACCCACACAGACTGCAGGGTGAACACCCCCTGCTGGCCTCCCTAATACCTCTTCCAGCAGCAACCTTAGTTTTCCCAGGATTTCTCCCATCCAGGTATTGGCCAGGCTCAACCCTGCTTAGTTTCAGTGGGCAACCAGTCTTGAGCTTCAGGGTGACTTGTCTGCTGAATCAAGTTCAAAACCTCTTAGCTGAGTTCAGCACACATTTCAAAGACTTCTCATTACTCGAGCCTGTTGCTTCATACATGTGCTTCCCATTTTGCCCAGAGTTAGACGTGGATAAAATTGCCTACAAAGTAGAAACACTATTTCATTTGAACACAACAGCCTTGGAGAACGAAGTTCTCAAACTGTAAAATGGCCTTGAGATGAAAACTGTAAGGGCAGTATCTGTGAACAAGAAGGGGTTCTGGGAGCTTCTGTGTGAGAAGTATCCTAATATGACTTCTTGACATCAGAGTGTGACTGCTGTGTGCTTTTCCATTTCCCTTTATGATTTGTACAGTAACTAGTAGCACCTTATAAACATGAAAAAAACTTCTAGAGCAAATAGTTTTCCAAAAAATTGATGGCAACATATGTGGACAGTGAGACTAAGTTGTGAAGTTTGAAATGATATCAAGCTACAGAAAGTCTAAATATAGGATTTCTAAGGAAGAAATGCACTAAAGTACACATTAGTGTACACTGTTTTTAGCAGCGTGACGTTTCACGATAAATCACTAAAAATTAAAAAAAAAAATGAAATTAGAATATAATCTTTTGACTCAAACAGGTTTCTTACCAGATCTATTTTTGATGGCGTTTCTCCAAAATAATAATTCTGCTGTGATTGGCGCCATGTTGTTTTGGCACAACTTTGTACGTTAAACGTTTAACCCTTTACTGACAGCTCCGAGTATTCTGAACTTAGATCAGTCAAATTATACCACAGATATTGCAAGATAACCTAAAGTTCTGTAGTGCAGCATTAATAATACAGAATTACCAGACATTTATCTCAAGCAATCGCTGATGATCTAATGTTGATGCTCACATTTGTTATATGACCATGTTTACTTCAGAGTGCTTATATTGTAGTATGTTGTAGATGATTGTAAGAGCATCAAAATGATGTGTTATTTTTTATGGTTAAAAGTCCCACGTTATGGACGTTAATTTTCTTCCTGTTATTATTGGGAACTTCATTGAACAATAAACTGCATCTGGGATTTAATTCAATTTGGACTCTTGTAGTCTATGGATGTTTCTCAATTATACGAACCCAAAGAATGGACTAGCATTCACGCAGAGACCGGTCTTGTCAAGCCACCTTGGAAGAATGAACTCCGAAGGACTATAGGAGGACGTAGAATGCATCTATTACGAGCTTCAAGATGTGCTGTGATTCTTGTTGAATCTTGAAATTCAGCAGTGGATGATGATGTTGAACGAGTCTACGAGAATGTAAGGACACAAAAGAACGCACATTGAGAAACAGCCTATGTCTTTGCCCGTCATTGTCAGCAATGCTATTCTAAGTTACACCTCTCGTATTAGTTCACTTATCCTCTTTTTCTATTTTTTTTTTTTTATTATTTCTGGAGCCAAATAATTTACGTAATTAAAAATCAATTGAAAAAATAAAAAATAAAAAAATGTAATTATCAAAATTAGAAGAGTATGTTTTTTTGTTTTTTGTTTTTACATTGATGTAATTTCATTGACTTCTGGTCTGTTATTTTCAAGTTTTTTTTATATAAAGTTTAAATGGGTTTGCTTCTGTCTAATTTGGCCAGCTTCTACCAAGTGAAAGATTAATTTGCACCAATTTTGATTGGATACACGGCCTTTGCATTTTATGTGCCATGGCATGCTGCTTATGTGCAATGTGAATGCGGTAAATGCCTCAATAAATATGTGTCACTTATGCACTGTAGATGTGAGATATGTCAAACAGACGAAGGGGTCAGAGAGAAGGTTGAAAACTGTGTTTTTTAAAATGGTAAATTGCATATTGTTCCAAATTACAAATGGATGGAGGTGTGTTCTTATGGCTAAATAATTATCCAATCAAACTGTGTAAGCTCTTTTGTGCTCGACTGGCGGAATAGCTCAGTCAGTGTCAGGCTTGCAACTGCGGCAGCACGCTCCATTTGTGTTGTCTTGAGCCAGCTGTCAGTCATTTGAGCAATACAGGACATCAGAGACTATCAATCAGGCAGAGTGGAGGCCATGATATTATAAATGCACGCTTAGCAGCCATTCATTTATTACACCAGCATGCAATAACATTCATGATGAATTACTGCTGAGGCCTGTTACTGGGGGCTCTATCTCTCTCTCTCTCTCTCTCTCTCACACACACACACAGCTGATAAAACAACATAAACTTAAAGGGATAGTTCACACAGAAATTAAAATTCTGTCATCATTTACTCACCCTGTGTCATTCCAAACCCATCTTTCTTCAGTGGAACACAAAAGGAGCTGTTAATCAGAATGTCCAAACTGTATTTCAGTAAGTAATGACTTAAATTTCAGTCTGTTCCTCACACAAAGCTTCAGACAACTTGGATAACAACGCATGAGTCTTTTGCATGAGTCTTTTGGACTGGATATATATATATTTATATATATTAATGCTATTTATGCTTTTGCTTTGTGAAAAGGAGCAGCAAAGAAAATTCTTCTCCTTTTGTGTTCAGTGGAAGAAAGAAATTCATGCAGGTCTTGAACAACATTAGAGCAAATCTTGATGTGGCAAAGACCTTAAACATTCTTTAATCATCCTATTGTATTCTGTCATTTTTTATCAAAATACATTTTCCTCATTTAATAAAAATGGTTTCCTTTATCCGAGCAGTACAAGACTCGGTGACACCATTTACTATTTGAACATACAACATTTTTTTTGCGACACCTTTGGTATTCGTGGTCAAAATGGGAAAGTGGGGAATATGAGGAAAAAAAATTATTGTCAAATAAAATCAATAAATCAGCTACAATGCAGAAAAAGATGAGACTCTAAAACTTAATCAATACATACACACCCACTCACACACAAACACACGTACACAAACAAAAATATAATGGTAAGACTATATATAACACAGAGCTTTTTTTTTTCATTTGTCAAAAAAAACAAAGAAAAAAAAAAAACTAAATCAGTAACAATGCTAAACACACACACTTAGAAATGAACGGGTGAGATGCTAACACTCACATTGCAGAACACACACACACACACACGAAACCAGGGAATTAATAAATGGAGCTCTACAGCCATCTTATGGTCATTATTGCCAGTATAAGTCATCTGTTGTTTCCAGCTAATGACAGCAATCTGACACACTCATATAAACACATGTTTGCAAAATAAAATATTACTATAGAAAGTTTGAAATTGCACAATGTTTACTCTGACACTTCTGTTTTAATTTTCAGAATTCTGCAGTTCATTTCTGTTTCTTGATGTTAATTTTCTTGACATTATTATGCATTTACTGAGTCAATATATTTTTATGTTTTAAATAAATTATTGGTAGAAAAATGCTTACTCTGTTTATTCTCTTTGTAACACCATGGTCAGGTTTGATTGCAAGCATAATGACATTAACTGCAAAAACTGACACTTCAAATCAATTTTAAAATGCTTTGACAAACAATAGTTTAATAATATTTAAATATATATCCAAATGCATATTTTGTGATCAACTGTAAAATTAAGTTACAACAAGCCATTAGACTACACAGAAGGTGGCTACAACAATCTACTGACTGTTACTGGCAAGTCATGGCTTTCAAGTCATGTTATTTATATTTTGTTCACCAGATGGCAGCAATCTGCCTCCAATTTATGTCACATTCTCATATTTTCTTCATGTTTCAACTTTTAGAAGTGTAGGTTCTGATTTTTTTATTTATTTATTTTATTTGTATATGCAAATTAATGGTTAAATGTATTACATTTGGTATTGTTCCTGCTTGAATATGGTATCATTATCATAAAAAAAACAAACTCTTCCGGTCAAAAATGACCGTGTATACCAAAGGGAGGTGCCATATTTCAATCCCGTAGGAAGGATAAAAACCACCCGTAAAATCTCAAGGGACAAATCCTTATTGCGAAACTTATGTTGTGAGCATAAGAGCTGATGATGTGTGTGTTACCTGAAGGGCCATAGTGGCTACTCTGCGGCCCATAAGAGGGGCCTAGCTGATAGGAGCTGACACAGTAGTGCATAGGGCCAGTAGGACAGGAGTGTGGGGACATAGAGGGTCCAGGCTGTTGGGGTCCGAACTGGTGACCAGGTGCATTGCGCTGCATGTTAGGTGCAAAACCTAAAAAGTAAAACAACATGGGAGAGATGAGCTCTTGAAGACACTTGATTACCCTTAACTTCAACAGCAAGTGCTGATTTACAGGGGTCATGTCATGAGGAATACATTTTCCTTGATATTTTGACATATAAGAGATCTTTCTACAATAAGAAACATACAGTAAATTTCAGAATTCAAAACTTAGTCCCCAATGCATTAAAAGCATTTATTGAAAACAAGCGCAAAACGCCACATTCTCTACTTCTACGACTACCCTACGTCACTAAGGGTACATTAAATCATGACCTACAGTTTTGTTGGTGTATGAAAACATGAGCTAGATGGATGTCTTTGACTGTTTTGAAACATTTCCAGCGATGTGATGCTGTATGTGTGCGTCTATTTCACACCGTGCTTTGGACTATGTGAATGCATCATGTGGATTTGTCTTTGTCGTATTTCAGCGTGGATTGTATGTTTTGGCTCATATCAGTCTGGATTAATTGTGAACCAGTCATAATACGATTCAAGTGTTGCAAAGCAACTATTATTGACGGATGTGGCAGTTAAAACACTATGGGACCTGATGCAAAACAGTAAGTAAACAGTTTCATTCATGAATATTTCAAACATCATGACTGTTTGATAGTTTATGGTGCTGAGTGTTAAATGTTGTGCTTGAGATGAACAGTTTAATATATTCGGATGCAATGTGTTTGATGTGCATTATGTGTAAACCCTCTGAAATGTAGTTTAATAATATTGCAGGGTTGTTCATTCTCTTCCGATTGAGTTTCAAATATGGCTGATTTCGAAGGGCAGCACAATGTCATAAAAAGGCGCTTAGACCAAAACCGAGCATTTCAGTCAGAGGACCGGAGACAGGATGGAAAATTATAATTTATTACTAAATTATGACTATTTTGGTGAAAAAAAAACCTTAATAACATTATCAGTGGACCTCAGGGAAGATAACAAGACTACAAAAATAAGCATTTCATGACCCCTTTAAAACACACATTAAACTGTTCTAAAAAATTAAAGGAATAGTTTACCCCAAAATGAAAAGTCTGTCATGATATACTCTCTCCGATGTTGTTCCAAATGCATGATGTACTTTCTTCCATGTAATACAGTACATAGAAGATGTTAGGCAAAATGGTATAAACTGACAGTCACAATTTACTCTCATTGCATATTTTTTTCCCCATAGAATGGGAGTTAATTGTGACAGAGGCTAGCATTCTGCCTAATATCTCCTTCTGTGTTCGAATAAAGAAAGAAATCCATTCAGGTTTGAAATAACATTCGCAACAGTGTGAGTAAATCATTTTAGAATTGTCATTATTGGGAGAACTATCCCTTTAAGAAAGACGTGACAACGTAAAAAGAGGAACCTTTTTCCTTTTTAAAAATGGTTGAGTTTTTTGTGGATGCTTTACGTTTTTTCATTGTCCCAGTAAATAGTGAGTGCTGAGGGGAAAAAAACTCAGTAATGCCGAGCAGCTATTATTCAAACCTAAAGATTTACAAATGTGATGTATTGTGTGATGGAAATGGTGTTTGACTCAAATCAAGAACCAAAAAGGAAAATTATGAGAGCCTGGCAAAAACCAGAGCACACTGATGTCATCTGTTGTGATATTTGATTACATTCACCTGTGAATCTCATAATTACAGACCAGTGATAGACCAATATATTTGTATATTTTGGATAAATAGATATCGGAATCGGTATAGGCCTTACTGTTAGTCGACCACTATTTGAGACATAGTCTGTTAAAAATATTCAGATATCTGCACTTAAATGCATTATTTATTTATTTATTTTTTTGGCCTTTAATTACAGAAAAGGCAAGACAGTGACAGGATAATGGGGTTAAAGCTGCACACTGAAATTTCTTGGATTATGGGCACCAAGATTTCACTCATTTTGAGCTATCTATATTTGCCTACTCAAGTGTCTGGTCATAAATATCACTAAATACATCTTTTGCAATTTTGCAATTTTGCATTTGGGTTCAAAACAAAATCACTTTCCTGAGTAAAGAATCCTGCAAATGTAAAAAACATAGTTTTTTCATGTAGTAGTTACAGTATGTTGTAATCAATTTGTTTAAAGTCAATAAAAAACAGCATTCACAGCCTATTTTACAAAATGTGACATATATGAGAGTTTAAAGGTGCTGTAAAGGATTTTTTTGTAAAGTAATAACATGCAGGAAACTACCCTAATACCGGTCAGATATCCCTGAAATAGGTGCCATTGAATATCAGCCATAGACATGGTAAACTGCGGGGTAAAAGAGTTTTACCCTCTTGGAGGTTTTTCCAGTGTATTACAAATATCTATACTTTAAGTCAGTATTTAAACAGGGGTGTAATAGCATCTGCCACTATATGCACTAGAGTGCAAATATCATCTAATGCAGAGTTTACACTACATGATTTTAGGCCCAATTTTCGCTCGCCGACAGTTTTGTGGAGATCACCGACAAAAGCCGAAATCATAGGCAAATCGGAACTCACTCCCTTGAGCGACGAACGCAATGTATGAATTAACAAAGATGCGATCTGATAGAAGGGCCGACGTGTCACTGATGTCAGCGACATGTCTAGCATGTTAAATATCTGGAACTGCGATTCCAAATTGTGCAATGTGAAATTTGTTTTGACTGAATAAAACTGCAGCGTTGACCTACAGCCAAGAGAGCATGAAACGGGTCACAGGAAGTTTCAGTGGGAGGAGTCCTGATATACCTGCAACAGAACATCAACTAGCATGGCTGTGGTATCAAGAAAGTCTCATTGGACTGAAGAAATGGAGGAAAAATTTGTGGAACATTGGCAGTAACATATGTGATGTTTCATCTGAACTGTACCACAACCGGGTGGAGAAAGAGAAGATTTGGAGAGAAATTGCCAATTCTCTTGGACAGTCAGGTAAGCAAATAGGTAGATTTTTCAGCAGGAGGTAATTTTTTATATTTTAACCAACAAAATACATGATTAAAAACATACACATCTTATTCTGAAATGCATACCATATGATCATGCATTTGTTTTTGTATCTCGTATCACTTTTCACATGTTCTCTGTTGTGAAACATAATTTGGGGTCCAGGCAGAGTCGTCAATAGTGAAATGTTTTGTAATGTGTTCACCCCTGTCGCTGATTCCTCATGTAATTTTAAAACCCTATGACTTCCATGACAAGACAGACAGTTTTGTTATATGAATGGTACCACAATCCAACATCTTTGAAAGACGTGTAGTGTGTAGGAGGTATAAAGCTAATTGCACTTAGTGTAAAGGAGATGCTTTTTATTGATTTTTACACCATCAATCACTATTGCACAGCTTCTGCCTTAAATATATTTGTGATTATAGAATTATTTGACATCTAATTGATCAGATTTTAGTGAGTGTTACCGATAATATTTTACTAAAAATGGAGAGAGAGCTGTCCCTACTAAACTAAATATGTAAACTAAGTAAATTAAAGTTAATTGACAATCCTGGGATGTAACTTTCACAATTAATGTGTTTTAAATTATATGCCACAATTTTAAAATGGTTAATTAAGCATTTCTCATTTTGTTTAGTCAGTTAGCTCACACACTAACCAGTTAGCATACTAGCTTAGCATACCGCTAGCCACTTAACCTGCATACTTAGCAAGTTCCTTTACATTACTTACATTACAACTATTTATTTGTACTATTTATTATTTGTAGCTACCACTGCTACACAAGGAATTTTGTCCAAAAATGCTATTTTGATTATCTTGAACAAGATATTAGTAAGTTTTGACCAGGCACTGCAAACAGCTACTTCTTTGGTCAAAGGAGGATAGGATTCTGTAGGGGGACTGAATCTTACATGACAATGGGTGCCAAAATTGTTAGCTAGGTCAGCATTTCTGCTGACTGCTACAGTGTGAGCTGGAAAGTGACTGCGAGAAATAAACTCACCTCTCTCCTGAGACATGGAAGACTGACTGTGGGTAGAATGGGAGCCCACGTCAGGAACATTCCCTGGGGTCTGTGGGGCCATCTGTGCACCTTGGTGTGGGAAAAATACACATATGTGAATATGCATAAATGGGAGGTCACACTAGGTTTTCAGCACACATTTAGTTTTTTCGGCTAACGCAACGGACAAGGATAGAATGTCAGGACAGCTTCTGGTGTTAGTAAATAATACATCACAAATAACAAATCATATTATATTTAAAATGTTAAAATATATTGTCTACTCACTTTCCTGCAACACTTAAACATGCAACTTTGAAATATGTATTCTTTGTATTGAGCCAAGTGGTCGACATGTGTTTCGATCTTCTATTGGTCACGTGTCCTCTCGTCATATAGATTTGCAGGTTAGAATTTGCCAAGCTTGAACTCTTGTATGCAGTGGAGTACAACATTTCTTTGCATGGGCTTGCGTTTCTAGGCTCCCATGTTCAGAAGCATTTGAATGGGAGTGAATGGAGTGCGAAGTGTAGTGTGAACACCCCTTTACCCCTTTTCACACATGAACGCACGCACGCACGCACACACATACACAACCTGTAATACAAGAGCTACTTTTCATGATAAACAGCAAACGAATTAACCTAGAGGGGAAAGTATTTAACCACATATCCCTGGGGTGGCATTTAAGGCTAGATTTTATTAAGGAGCAACTGTGTGTGCACATATGTACACACCATGAGTGTATGTGTGTGCAAGCTGAGATATTTACTCTCAGATATCACATAGCACAGATATCACATATCAGTTCCAGTTCTGTGTGCAGCTAATGGTTGTCAGCTCTCCCAGTAGGGATAAGGCAGTTTAGTGTGCAACAGGGTAAACGCTCTCCAGTGGAGCTTGTTAGGGACATCCAGAACGGAATGGAAAAAGAGCAACTTCAGCTGCACAAAGCTTGCTGTTGCCCAGCTATCAAACAAGCCCGGCTAACAATGCAGCACACAGCAGGACATTTATTGTGTCAAAGTGACTTCTAACAGCTAACAGACTTTCAAAACTATTTTAATGACTGGGTGACTTATTTTAAAGCCAGCTTGAATCCTGCCGCTGGCCTACTGCCGTCTGCAGCTCAAACACTGTGCTCCCCCTCTGTCTGCTCCATGGAAGTTAAATGACATTTGGCCATTTATAGCTAATGTGTCTGTTAGTGCAACATGTTTTTTCTCTAAAATATATAGAACTAATATTCAAGAACATGTGTCTAGTCAGAGAGAATTTGACTCAATTTAACTTACCAAAACTATTATTATTGCAAAATAAACCCCAACTGAGTTTCAAAACTGTGATATTGCAGACAGTGCACAGCTTTGTAGGAAACATTCTCAGATGAGCAGTCAGTTATACAGTGTTGACAAAGACATGGGCTCCTACAGGATTTCATCTGAGGAAATCTGACTAGCTACCCTTATTTGTAGGGTTGTCCAGGGGCATATTTCCCCAGGACATTGAGAGAAGCATTTATTCATTTTCTTGAGCATGTGTAGCACTGGCTGAAGCTTAAAAGACAGTAACCGTTCAAAACAAAAGCGTTATCAGGCTACAAAAGCAAGCCGCAGCTCAACGACAAGAGCAGATCACAGGTGTCTCGACATTTTTCTTTTTGAATCGACATGTCGTCTAAACATACAGTGCTTCTGTGAGAGATTCTAAAAACATAGTAAAAGTGGTGTAGTGGTCAAAATCCTCCATCTACCAGATGTTTATGGAAAACGATTGAAAAAAAGCCTGAGCGGAAGCCAAAACACGTTCTGTGTGAACAGCCCCTTATTCTCATGACACAGCACAAGCTTAAATCCTCAAAGTTACCTCTCAAAAAGGTAGCATTTTGTTTAGTAGGTCAGATGTTTACCTGGCCCACTGGCAGGTGATATGGGACCAGAGTGTGATTGGCTGGAGCCAACTGGTGAGCCAACAGGTGAGGGCGAGGGTCCGCTGTGCATGTTGGGGATGCGCGGCGAGGCGTGGGGTGAGAAGGGAGACTGGGCGGGGTTACTCTGCTCACCCTGACTACTGGTGGAACCTGAAGCACTGATAGCCGAACTGAGACCCGCTTCTGTTCCTGTGGGGAGGTCATCTATAGAGCCAGAGAGATCCTGAAACAGACACACAGGCAGTTGTTGTCAAGATTGAGATCTAGCTTTTCATATTTATTAAAAAGAGCCAAGCAGTACAGCTGGATGTATTTAAAAAATATGTAATGAAAAGCATTAAAGGGACGGTTCACCCAAAATTTAAAGGGGTCATGAAATGCTCTTTTTTATAGATTTATTATTTTATCTTCCCTCAGGTCCACTGATAATGTTAGTAAAGTTTTTTTTGCACTAAAAGAGTTATAATTTAGTAACATATGATCATTTTGCACCCTGTCTCTGGGCTTCTGTCTGAAACTCTCAGTTTTGGCCTAAGCACCTCCTTAAAACTTCTACGTAAATGCCCACTGTTATGATTGGCTGACATCATGTAGCCCCTCGAACAGAGACATTTTTTAAACTCAATCTGAAGAAAATTAATAAGAACCAAAATATTATACAACTAAATGTCAGGATTTACACAACTCACATCCAACACATTGCATCCGAATATATTAAACTGTTCATCTCAAGCACAACTGTTAAAACACCGGACATGAGATTTGTGTTAAAAGCAATAGAACCATTTAGAATCAATGATGCTGTCTACCATGAAAGCATCTGTAGAGGCGCATCTGCCAACTTCTCCATACTTCTGCCAACAACTCAAAAAAATGGTTTTGAAAGTTTGTGTCGACACGCCTGGAGTAGACATCCTCAAGTCATGTCAATGGACACAACCAATTTAAACAGGGTGTCAGCAGCATAAACTATCACACAGTCATATTTCATTCATGAATGAAATGGTTTACTCACAGTTTTTGTGATCGCGTCCAAGAGTTTTTAACTGCCCCATCCATCAACAAGAGTTCTTTTGCAAAACTTGAATCATATTTGAGTGGTATGATATGAGCCGATACAATCCACTCTAAAATATGCTAAAGACACATCCACATCCAGTTTCCAGTATTTTTCCATCATGTTTTCATACACCAACAACTAAAAATAGCGCAAACGCGTCCATGATGCATTCTCCTCTTCAGAATTGTAACTTGACACTACGGCTGAGCGATATGGCCAAAATTGTTATCACAATACTCTTTTTCATATTGTTCGATATCGATATTTATCACGATATACATTTACACGTTGCATTTTCTTTTTCTATTTCAAAGTTGACGTAAGAAAAAAAAATTCTAAACAGTCAAAATAGTCTCTACAAAACTACACAGGGGGTCCAGAGACAGCCAAAGCAAAATATTACAATATTTGATAGTTTATCAACTGAAAATGAATGTTAGAAGATCATCTGTTTGTTCTGAATTATAGTGACAGCAGTCCAGTATTTGTTGGAATATTTTTACATTAAAATGAAATATTTTTTATATTTCTTTAGATTCAGATACCCAAGTATGGGGCATAGAAGCCCTTGTGACTGTGGAATGATGCTGAATGTGGGTTCAGGGGTGTCCCGAGAGAAAATGTAGAATTTTTTTTTTTTATTTTATTTAAAAAATATTTCATTAAAATGAGAGACTATTCTACCAACTAGTAATTTTAGTCTTTCATTATCCATTCCAGACATCTAATTAATTTTCACAAAATTAGAACAGAAATAGATTTTTCTTCCACCCCAGTGAAAATGCAGCCTGAGAAAGCCGAACTGCTTGTGTTTTAGCGACACGCAGTAAATATCGAAAATTCCTCAAAAGCTTATCGTAGATTTTCTTTATCGTGATATATATCGATATCATTTTATCGCCCAGCCCTACTTGACACGCGTCTTTTAAAAGCAGCCCAAGATATATGTATCAAACTGTCAAAGACGTGTTTATGTAGAAACATTTTTAAATCCAGACAGGCACATGAAGGTGTCCTGTGTAAGTCCACTTTGGATGAATCTCCCTTAAGAGGCTGTCACCTGTGTGACAGACTGAGGACCAGTGGGCGGAGCCAAGAGTGCAATGGTGGAAAAATTGCAGAAGCAAATGTATTTGGTCCTTATGACATCACAAGTTCCACGAATTCCAAACGAGCCGTTTTTGAAGCTTGGTTTAAATAAATACTCTTTTTTTATTAAGGAGTTTTAAGTTTTTAGTTCTGAAACTTACAGTAAGTTTTTATAGTACTATGACCTCTTATATGTCAAAAGATCAAAGAAAATTTGATTCCTTGATTTCACTGACTGATGGATATGACGGAATGTTCCGGTTGCATAAAAACAAACAAACAAAACAAAAAACACTTCGGAATATAAACTATTTACATGACTTTTAGTTCCATTAACTGTTCCCAAATGTTACATTTTGTGCATGGTACTAAAATGCTCTGACAGTGTTTCCTTCAGGGCTATTCAGTGGCAATGCTGCCTAGGGGTTGCATTACCCAAAAATTCTCCATCATTTACAGATTTTTTGAAGCATTGATGGATAATTTCAAATGCTTTCCATCATTTTTACCATTTAAAAAATGTAACAAGAAAACCATTTAAACCTAGTGCATCAATTTTGACTTAACTCTCTCTCTCTCTCTCTCTCTCTCTCTCTCTTACTCCCACGGGTGTGTGTGTGTGTGTGTGTGTGTGTGTGTGTGTGCCCTGTTTACCGCCTGATTAAACTGGGGGGTGCCACAGCATGTCAGGGGAAAATGGAGAATGATGATAAATTCAACCCCTAAAATCAAAAGATAAGTAAATACAATAAAAAGTTTTGTGAAGTTAAATTAATATTTATAGCTTAATAGACCATAGTCCAGTTTAATACATTGTAGGTAGCTCTATGGCATTACAAGTAGAGAGCACATACGTGCGTTTTTGTTCGAGAGCACATACATGTACCGGTTGTGCAATTTCCGTAGTTTTTGCACAAAACTTTACAAGCACTCTCAAATATACATTTTCCCTTCATGAAATCTCCCTGCTCTCTCCCTCATATAGTGTGTGTGCATATTCAAATAGTGTCTTGTGCACTCGCAAATCTATTATAATGCCACATATCCTGCCTCTGTGGATGTGGTATACAGTAGCTTGAGGAATCAACTCACAATTTTGCAATTTTTTTTTAAGGAACTGCAGCATAATACATGGATAAATTGGTATTGTAAGAATGATATTCTGATGCTCACTGACAATGTAAATATGTAAATAAGAGACGAGAGCAAATCAAATGACATATAAACCGTCAAATAAGACTCTTCTCTTTCTAACATCCATTTGGGATCTCAGATACCTCACTCCTGTTATCAGATAACCGGGGTTTCGTAAGTAACATAAAGTTGTGACTCACGTCTTCTGACAATTTTCACCCCAGTGGAAAACGTAGACATGACGTGTCCATTATTACAATTAGGTTGATGTGTCTTCATGTGTTTGGGCTGTAACGGAATACATGTAACGGCGTTACATATTCAGAATACAGTTACTTAACATTTTGTTAGAATACTTTAAGAATACTTCTTTCATAAAGAACAAAAATGACGCAGATGTGAAAGAATATGATTGTCAATCAAGTAAGACGTTTTTCTAAACAGCACAAAAACGCACACAACACACTCGCTCTCTTGTCCTTTAGCAGCAGCAGCACTTGTGCAGTGTTGCCAGGATTGCGCTTTTACAACAAATTAGGATCATTTGGAAACACAATCGCGGCTAAAATCGTAGAATCGTGGGTTGTATTTTTGGGATACATTAAAAATGGACCACGGCCACTAAAAGGTCTGATGGTAGGCACTAAAGAATCTTATTCATGTAGAATGATTTCCGGTGTTATGGATCAACTGGGGATCGTGTTAACTGGGGATGTGTGCGTGCATGTGAATAATTTTACTTGCATTTTCAGCAGATTCGTTCATTGCAAATTGCCAAGGAGCCAAGAAAAGACGTTTTGAACATCATACATTTTTTGGGGTATCATTATTAACCCACTTTGTATGATCGATGTCTGTTCCAATGAATATGACACAGTTTAAGAGCAATTTTACCATGGTTTCACAGGATAACATCAGGTTGCCTTGTTTACGTGGGATATTGGAAGTCTTTTATTTGCAACACTAAAGCATCAAAGGCTGATATGTGTCAGCAATAGAGCTATACTCTTAAATTACTTTAATTTATACAAAAATAAAGAAATAAAATCAATAGCTTGATAAATAAATTGTTCCTGATAATTAGAAGGCTTTTTGGTCTAGTGGTAGTGTGTTCGCTGAGTTCAATTCCATTTTAAATCATTTGACAATTTTTAAAAGACTGTTAACTATGGACAACGTAGTTCATATTTTCTATGAGTAATTCAACCATTCTCAGAAAAGTCAATAAGTTATACTGTATTTACTGGCTGTCAGATTCAGTGTCAATTTTAATTAATTTCTTTAAAACAATATAATAAAGTGTGTCTGTGTATGTGGTAGAAGAAAGTTACTCAAACTGTCATGGTTAACTCAGCCATTATTCATTATTAAGAAATAAAAGCAACTGAAAGTATATTATTGACACATATGAGCCTCTGATGCTTTAATGTTGCAAATTAAAAACTACTTCTTGCGATTTACTGCTCTGACAGGAAATCACCAGTTCCCATTCAAACCAATGTCCCACGTTAACATGGGCAACCTGATGTTATCCTGTGAAACGATGTTAAAATAGCTCTTAAACTGTGTCAAATTCATTAGAACAGACATCGATGAAACAACTTTTTAAAATGTTTAAAACTTCTTTTCTTGGCTCAACTCACACTGAAAAAATATGCTGAAAATGCAAGTAAAATTATTCACATGCACGTTCACATCCCCAGTTAACACGATCCCCAGACCATTCATAACACCGTATTAGATATCTAGAAACCACATGGCACACCTTTAACAATAAGAGCGCTGTCAGCTGTGCAATAGTGTCAATACATTCAGCAACATTATTTCCAAAAATATAACATTTGCGCACATGATGCTTCCCGTGATAAGCATTTGGTGAGTCACATCCATATCAGAAACTTGCCAAATAAAGAACTGTTGAGAAAAAGCAGTTATAAATGACAATAATATTATGACTATGTAAAATATTATAGAAAGTACTGCAAAGACAGAGAGAGGGAAAAGGACTTGAAGATCAGAGTCCAAACAACAACAGAAAAACCTTGTAAATAACTACTGTAAATTGTGTGGTTTATAGACTTGTGAGGCTAGTTTAGTTTGACACATAGTGTAACATACAGGCATTTTAATATATCATAAGGATTATCATATATCATAATCATAAGAAGAGATTCACAAAAATATAAAACAACAATAAAAAAAAAAATTAAAAGAATCAAAAGCACCCAAAAATAAAAGTGTTGCTAATAAAAGATATAGAAAATAAAAATAATAATCAGGCATTAATATGTAAAATATGCAAGCAAGCCTAGTTAAAATCATTCATTTTCTACACTGTTGTCAAATGACCTCACTATTGTGTTTCATTTTTGCACATGGCATCCAGTTATCATATTGAAAATATGTGATGGTTGTGGTGATGTGGGCATGGCTGAGCGAAATCTGTGGAGCATGAGGACAGGAGAGGAAGAATGCTAAGGATTGACAACTGTGGTAAATTATCTCTAAAAGCTGTTCTGTTACAGCGAGACCTGGAGGGGGATAAAAAGGGTGTCCAGACCACCGGACGAAGGCAGAGAGATGCACGACGCTGACTGTGTATTCATTCATTTTATGTTGTGCTGAAAAGAAGTTTGTTGTTTGACACTGAAAAGTGTAGAAATAAAACTCATGTTGGATTGTTTACCCAGCTCCGACTTCCTCCTTCAGAGAGAGTTAAAGAACCTTGTCACATTGGTTTATTTCCATTTCTGATCTAATTTTTCATCAAAATGTATTATTCTTAGTCAGTTTTATCAAATAATGGGTTAAGAAAAACATTAAAATACTGTAGTTGATCACAACCTGCCTAGTGTTCAACTCACAATTAATTTAAAGAACTAGTTTAAATTAACTAGATTAGATTAGTAATAGTGGAGATGTAGCTGTTCAGATAAGATAATAATGACATATCACAAGTAATTCTTCCATTTGAGCCATACCTTTATAAATATGTATTCTAAAAGTATTCTTGTACTCTGAATGTTACTTTTTATGTGGTTATGTATTTGGAATATTTTACTGAATACATTTAAGAAAGATTATTCGGCCCAGAATACTTTCTGAAAGTAATTCGCCCCAACCCTGTACACAGCATACAAGTAATCCATATGACTCCAGTAGTTATATCCAAATATTCAGAAGTGATATAGTTGTAGGTGAGAAACAGATGAAAATTTAAGTTTCTGAAAGTTAAAAATGGAGTTTTTTAGTAAAAAAATTAATTGATTAAAATATTGATTTGTTTCTCACTCAAAGTGATTGCATCGCTTCAGAAGACATACTTTTACCACGACTGTCAGTGTTTTTTTTTTAGCTTTAAAGTGCCGATAACCATTAACTTGCATTTTATGGACCTACAGAGCTGAGATGGTGTTTTGCAGAAGAAAGCCAGTCTGGGATGGCATGAAAGTGAGTAAATGATGAGAGAATTTTCCAGTAAGATGCTGATGAAAAGAGTCTCAGTGGCACTGTCAGAATAATTTAGCCATCTAAATTAGGTGTTAACTTTTCACTTTTTATAGATGTTATCCCCTCAAGGTCTTCAGCCCTGTACAGGTGGTCTGGCTTGTAGCCAATTCCATAGACCAATAGGCTCAAAGTTTATGTCTGCAAACAACCCTAATCAACTGTGCAACTAACATTAGTTGAGGGGATGAAAGCTCCTGGCCTGGATTTCAGCTGATAAACTTTGCTTGAGTGGATGTTGAACAAGCTCCAGCCAAGCAGACAGGTGTTGGAAATAAAAGACCACTCAGTGTCGTTCCACGTTGTCTCAAAATGCAAGCTGAAGGAAAGCATGGCATCAGTAGTACAAACAATCTTCTGGAACTAATGAGCATCAAGCCAAAATAAAAGAAAAATAAAACGTATTCCCTTTGCCGACTAGTACAACAGTCTCAGCAGTGCTGAAAGACTGTGGAACAAATCTTTCCCTTTAGCCCTCAAATTACACTACACATGAGCCAATGGGTTAAACTTGAGCAGTGTGGCTCATGGACCTCAATGAATGATTGCGATGGAAACTCTTCAGAGGGGACAAACTTCACGTTGCAGCCTTAATGATGATGACCTAGTTGAGGATGAAGAGGAACATCTGCTCAGCTTTATGCAATACCACATATCGACCTCAATGACGGAGTGTCATAAAGACTGTGGGTCAACTACTTGTAACTTTCTCCACTGGAAAGCTTCTGCTTTTTCCAGTTACGTTAGACAGCTTGTTAATGTTATCGTGCATGCTTTTTCCAGATGACAAAGAATTTTGATTAAAAAAAAAAGATACATTTTAAAGTTAAAATATGTTGTCAAGCCCAATTACAGGGTGCGTGGGGGTGACCCCCACAGCAAAAACAGAATTCTGCACTGAAACACTGACACAGAGAAACAATATACTGTATACAATCTCTGTGGTAATCTCATTCTCATTTTAACTTAAATTGAGTTACATTTTTAATTTTGGCATCACTTTCCATTCATGCAAGCTTATTTTAACTTCGACCTTAAACAAATTATGTGAGGCTTTAGCTTGATTGACTTATGTCCATAATTAGGCATACTTGTTAAGTCTCTTGATTCTTTAATTGATGAAGGCAATTATTCAGGCTCATTGGTCATTCAAAATCCCTCTCTTTCCATCACTTACCCTCCACATCTCTGTAAAGAGGAAGACAAATAAATTAATGCAGGTCTCTCTTCTGATTGGTGAGACTGAGTAATGCAGTCCACCATTGCTTATTCTTCTTCATTCCACATGACAGCCCATGTATGAGTCAATTAAAACACAGAAGAATTATGAAAGGATAATTGGGCTGCCAGGCATGGCCATATGAAGCGCTGCAGTCTTTGAAGGAGGTCAGAAAGAATTCAAAAATTTGGATTTAGGTGCTTTGTTGAAGCTGCCAACAAAGCTCTGTCTTCTTTGGTTACTATTACTCACATATACAAGCTTTACATAACATTACACAGGAATGAACTGAAAATGTACATGAACAGCACGATTATTATTAAAATGTGCTCATAAAGTAAGAAATAAAAGGATACTTTTACATAGGCTAAAATGAAATTTGGCATTGCAAAGCATTATCTTTAAAGAAATTGTTTAATTAGGCAGTAACATTACTAATATATATATACTCATTGAGCACTTTATTAGATACACCTGTACACCTACGAATTCATGCGATTATCTAATCAGCCAATTGTGTGGCAGCAATGCAATGCATAAAATCATGCAGATATGGGTCAGAAACTTCAGGTAATATTCACATCAACCATAAGAATGGGGAATTTCTTTTTTATCTCAGTGATTTTGAACGTGGCATAATTTTTTGTTGCAAGACAGGCTGGTTTGAGTATTTCTGATCTCCTGGGATTTTTACATACGTCTCTAGGGTTTACTCCGAATGGTGCAAAAAACATCCAGTAATTTGGATAGTTAAAATGCATGACATTATTGTGGCAGAAGAGTAAAGCATTGATAAAACAAAAAGTGGTTTTAGAAGGCAATATATTATTTTATTACATTTTTTATTTTATTGAACACAAGCCTATTACCCTACTGTCTATAGCAATCCATTTTGCAACTGAACCCGTCAATCTGTCCAAGATAGATTTATTATAAGGGTTTTTCTAAGGATGAATCAGTGTGCATCCTTAGTAAATCTGCTAGGTCAAAACATTCGGGGCTCGAGTCCCTAATGAATTTGGTCCATCCCCGAATGTTTTTGTTAAAAATGGCAGGTGTTTAAGTGGAAATGAAGTGGGAGTTAAGTAAATCTTGTTTATTGCTGCGTTTTTCCTGCAAATTGAATTATTTTCATCTGGCGTTCAGAACATTAGAGAAACCAAATATGCTTCCTCATCTGAAACACGCAGGATTCAAGCCTGGTTTTCACGCTAATGTTGTCTCTCATCCATCACAAAACCACTCACACTCTGCTCTATCCTACTACAGTATATCTCTGGAGCATGTGCGTCGTCTGGGCTTTCCTCAATATCTCAGTGCTTACCAAAAAAATAATGTGAGCCATTTTAATTCTACTCAGAATTGTCTAGTTTAAAATGCTATGGAAGAAATTAAATATCTCAAACAGCACTGATAGGGTAAAGACTAAAGACTAGCTACATGACCTAACCCCAGTAATAAGGAGCCATCCATGGTCTTACTTGCTTAAGGTACTGGGCTGTAAATATAAGGGCAAGTAAATAAGTAAGGTATAATGTACAGTCAGCCAATTGTTATCGCACAATAAACCATGACAGGGTGACCAGGATCCCAACATGAAGCGGAAAAAGTAGGTAGTTAGAAAAGTAGGGTTTTCAGAAAATGTAAAATGGCGGAAATCTTTTCAGGGTAGAAATTCAATTGGAGATATATCTGTTGTAGTGCTAGACTCAAGGAATCAGGGGGAAATTATTTAGATTCTAGCCCTTACGATTGCGGAGATATTAGGAAAAACATAAAAGTGCTTATTATAGCCCCACATAGGGTTGGATGGGGTTTGTGTATGCGCCTGAATAGCGATTGGGATTTTGGACCATCCTGCCAATTTTGGGATCTGTACGATTTACGGTCTCTGATGACAGACAATTTTAGAGCAGAAAAATAATACGAAAATCTGCACAAATAGAATTATGTTCCAGCACCTTTGGTGCTTGGCCCCCTAATAATAAGAAAATCAGTACAATAGGGTTTCAGCAACTTCTGTGCTTGGACCCCAAAAATTGGTTTTGTGCTCAAGGCCTTGGGTTTAGAGGCCCGTGGGCAATGGCCCAATCGGCCCTGTGGTTAATCAGTGCCTGTATCCATATAGCATACCACATACAGCTCAGCACACAGCGAGGGTGCCACATTACTCTTTATTTTGGACACATTCCCCAATTGAAATGTTTATTTCCCCATTCCTGTTATTATTATGTCAAATAAATGCCTCTGCGAGGCCTTACAATGTTTTTTCATAGCCATTAAGGGATATGGCACAGAAATCACATATTGTGAGAGAGTAAGTATATGAGTATACAGACACAGTGTTGTGGAGGAATTCTCTCTCTGTTGTGATGCCTGACAATCTGAGAAGAGCATAACATATTATGTTTGATGAGAGCACTCCCCATACACAGAGAGTGTGCTGGAGTTGGGAGTGGAGGTGGATTAGGCAACCGCAAGAGACAGAGGAAAAAAATATCCTTATGACAGGAGAAGGCAACAATACGTTTTTATACAAAAAAAAAAACACTAACGCTGTTGGCTTTTGTGTGACGAATTGCTTTTGTTACTCATTTGTAGGTCATTTTTGATAAAAGCATCTGCTAAATTACTAAATGTAAACGTTGTTCTTTAAAAGAAGATATTGAATATTAAAAAAACAAACCCAGACTGATTCGATTATCTCAATGCTTAATTTTCATGTTTCCAAAGCTCCATTTTAAAGAAATCAATTCAAATCAATACAAAGATGAGACCATGACAAAGGCACTGGTTAAACATTGTGATTTCTGCATAAGAAATGTTATATTCTCTTATTCTCTAAATAGGTTCCATATTTACTGATACTGGAGCCGATCTACTTTAATACATAATTTTTTACTGCAAATATCTGTGTGTGTCTGTGTCAGTTTATACTGAAAGTTGAACGGAGATGTCGCTCTTTTAAAACATAGATAAAACGAAAAAACAAACAGGAATTGAAAAAGGGTTGGTTTGTGTGCACTTATAATGAGAGATGTTCTGAATATGTGTGTACAAAAAAAAGAAATGACTGTGTGTGTGTGTGTGTGTGTGTATGTGTGTGTGTGTGCATGCGCAAGAGAAAAAAGGATAATGTCAAGTCTCCCATCATCTCATATTGTCAGTGGTAGCATCATAGGGCTATCTGATTGATCATGTAGAATTGCAACGATCACTACACATACACAAATCAGCGTGCACAGTTCCCATTCACAGCCCATTTAACACTGAAGAGTAACAGTGGCTTTCTGTTATGGCTGATGTCAGTTCTTTAGGTGACAGCAGTTATAGTTGACCTCCATGGAAGATCAGACTCGCTCAGCAGGTGGCCTGTAAAAGCCAGGTGGGGGTTAGTTGGGGTTGCCCTTGAACTAGTGTACTGTAATGGCATATTCACACCAAGAGAGAAGTGAAAAAAAACTCCCTGCCCATGCATTGTAATGCAAAATACAACCAATCCAAAAATACAGATATCACTTGCTTTAAAAGAACATTTAGAAATGTGTATAGCTCTATAGGACTGCATTGTTTGATGTAAAGCTGCAGTTCATAATTTCTTCGCCACCAACAGCACCAAACTTAATTGTAATATGTTGTTTGAGCAGCCAGTGACTGTACTCAACCAACAACCAATAACCATTACAAAACTGGCTTAACCAATGGCGTGAGTCCAGGGTGGGAGTACCTATTTGTACGAATAATGTTATATGGGGTTAGTCTCTTTAAAAAAAAAAAACTACATGGTTCAGAAAAACAGTACAAAAGCAGACCAGATGGAGAAGAGGAAAAGGGTACAATCCAATGTGGACACAAGGAAACATAACAAATATGAAAATGACATCAGAGTCATTCAGAGCACAAGCATATCACTTCACAGCACACTTCACCTCAAGTGCATTGCATAATCCAGCTCTTAGCTGCTCTGAGACTCTGACACTCTTTGATTGAGAGGGGCTTCTGCATGCACACTAACATTAGAGCTTCCCCTCTGTGACCCTTGAAAAACGATCTTTGTTAAAAGCAGACATTAATCTTTCATTTCCTGTCAAAAGCCAAGAAATCCATGGGGTAAAGCTATGGCAAGACAAAGCTCCAACATCTCACTGGCTGAACGATTTCCTTGTCAAGGTCTTGGTGTATGATCCAGTGGGCTGTGAGTGAGGAAGTGACTAGGGTTTGGGGTTTAAGCGACTGTACAAGGGTCGATGGACTGTTGGTTTTATATCTCCCCAGAAGGTCACAACTGGAGAACACTTCCAGGGCCACTTTAGCTGACTTTTTGAGGACTACATCACAAATAAAAAAAATTTAAAAACGTAACCAATTAGTGTTATAAATAATGGCTATGAGACCGAAGGCACAAAAGAGCTCTGAGATTATCTTTTCCTTTTTACATTGCTCTCTGGAATAGTTGATACTTATTGTTCAATTGTATCATTCTGCACATAAAAGTACATAAATAGTATACAGTTGAGACCTTTAAGATTATGTTCAGATAAATCCAGATAGATTTGAAAATGCAGTTTTCTTCGTCAACACTGTCGTTTTCAAACATTCTCCAAAAGATGCTTGTCCACACTGAAACATCTGCAAATGCTTAAATCCCTTTACTGCTCTTGCGAAAAAATTTAGAATCATGGTCTGAAACCTCTTGTTCTGCCACAGCAATTCAGAGTAAACCTGCCACCTTTCCTGCCACCTTTGAAGGAATGCAAAGTAACACTTATCTTTATCAATGCCATCAAAGTGGATAGCAGGCAACACTGTTACAATATGGGCTGCCATCTTGATTGTTTTGGGTTGAATGGATCGCATGACTGTGTCACATGACAACAAATACATCATAGTTTTCAAATATCTCAGTTTTCCCAGTCCACACTACATTGCAATAATGCATTTCCAATTAATCCACTTTGGAGAGCGTTTTCAGAAAGCCCGTTTCCAACGTTTTCTCGGTGTGGACGGAATCCAAAACTTAGAGAATTTTAGTTTTTTTTTTTTTTTTTTTCTAATTTATTCTGATTAATGTGGATGTAGTCTAAAGGGTGTCTTAAGGTTATCCAGAGGGTTCTGCAAGTGTGGCTAAATAGTGTCTCTAAATCTTTTCATTTTTACAGTGTACAGTCACTATAACAAAATAAATACCTTCAGGATGATATAAGACCCCTCTTTGAATCTTATTTTACTCGGCAATGATGATCGGCTGACTGTACTTTATCCCATACATACTGACAAGCTTTCATGGGACAGCTTGTTATTTATGTGGTGAGACGTCAGTGAAGGGGAATGAAAGGACAGATAAAAGATTTTGGCGAGATGTAAAAGAGTTTCTTTCGTCTCTCACACAAACAGTGACTAATGCACATGTCTGCAAAGGGAGTCAGGCGGTGCTTGATTTGATGAACTGTTGATGAAAGCAGCCTGGTTCCCTACAGAGACTTCAGAGAGAAAACGAGAGTGATACACACACACACACTCAGCCGCTAGGCCTCGATCTATCCTTCACTTCCCCCCCAAAGAGCAGCTCCAGCCAATCACATCACAGATTCCCATTCCCCTTATGTCCCCTGCCAACGGCTCAGCCAATCAGAAGACCCTCTCGTCTGGTTCATCAGCACAGCTCTGGCGCCTCTCTTCCCTCCTTCATTTTCCATCCCCTACGTGCTCGTACTAATTATGGAGAACAAGTAACGGAGCACGGAGATAGGGGGTGGAATCAAATGGGCACAGGAAGACAGAGTGGAGTGGAACGTTGGAATTGTGGGGGAGAGGCATAGAAAAAGTGCAGTAGAATGGCAGTTAGCTTGAAACAAGGAGTCTGCTGCAATGACCTGGAGGTTTCTGATTGGTCAGTAACGATGACAGTTGACCCTTCCCTAAGCCCTGCCTTATAAAATATTTCTGACCAGTCCTGTCTTAGCAAATGTTGGGAATGATGTGTGTTTGAGCAGTTTTAAGCAGGATCAGTAGTTGGTACTGATACCAGTGAATACCAGTGAAATTTTACGGTTCTCTGTACCAATTTCGATACCACAGAAATAATGTGCTAATATGACAATGTGCTATTGAACAGTAAATTAAAAGATATGCATGTTTCCTTCAAGTGTTTCTACCACTAAAAGCCATTTTAGTTTTTCCCCAAATCCAGTTGGAGTTTTTCCAAAGTAATTTCATTATCAATATGGTGTCCAATCAAACATGTTTTCTTAAACGTCTAAAACCTTTTAACAAGTAAAAAATAGAACAATTATTTATCAACATACCATTGCATCTTTTTAACAAACTTTTATTCAGTATAAAACCACTCTTGCTTGTGATATATTGCTTAATTTGTATTATTATTACAATCATTTTTCATGAATCATTAATCTTTATTTATTTATTACTCACTGTAGAAATAATAATAATAATTATTTACATCTTTTCTACAGTGATGATTACATTTTTCTATACAGTTATAATATATTTATTTTGACATTTCTTCAATTTCAGGCATTTAGCACTTATTATGAATCGTGCTTTTATTTTGATGTGTATTTTTGACAGAAGTTTAACTTCTCTGGATAAAGTGTGATCGTTAAGAGCAAATGCTGTGATTTATTATATAAACTGAATAAAAATAATGTTTCAGAGTGGATTAGTGCTTTGCTCTGTGCGATTGATTCTCATAGTCTGAGGAGTTTCCAGTGTATGAGCGGTCTGATTCACACCTTCATTTTAAGCTCATGCAGACTAAGATTGCAGCGTTTCGTGGTTTAATAATCACACTAGGACATATCATGATTGCTCAAATAAGCGTGTTAACATTTGAAAGCTGTCCTGTGTCAGCAAGACTGTGTGCACAGTATTACCAGTACTGTAAAAACACTGGTATCGTTATATCTATTTTATTTTAGTACTGACTTGGTACCGAAGTACCAGTACTTTTGACAACACTAGTAGGTATGATGTTCTTTTTGTGGAATTCTCTGTTTGATTTATGCCAGATGTAATGGGAACCCTGTCTTTCAAACAGTTCCACTTTTGACTCATCAGTACACAGAAAATTCTCCCAAAAGGTTTGAGGATCATCACGGTGTGTATCGGCAAAATTAAAAAGAGCCTTAATGTTCTTCTGGGTTAGCAGTGGTTTTCGCCTAGCCACTCTTCCATGGATGCCATTTTTAGCGTGTCTTTCTGATAGTGGAGTCATGAACTGTGACCTTTATTGATGCGAGAAAGGCCTGCAGTTCCTTGGATGTTGTTCTTGGCTTTTTTGTGACTTCCTGGATGAGTCCTCACTGTGCTCTTGGAGGAATTTTGGAAGGTCGGCCACTTCTGGGACGATTCACTACAGTGCCAATTTTTCTCCATTTGAAGATAATGGCTCACATTGTGGTTTTTATTTGGAGTACCAGAGCCTTTCAAATAGCTTTGTAGCCCTTCCCAGACTCATCATTTCTGTAATTTCTTCCACCCTTGGCATAGAGTGCTACTGGTTGAGACCTTTAAGCCAAATTCATGTTGCTGAAAAAGTTATATTTAGGTGTTGATTTGATTAAACAGGGCTGGCAGTATTCAGGCCTGGGTGTGTCTACTGAGCTGAACTTCATTATGAATGCAGTTTCATAGATTTGGGGATTTAGTATCTAAGGGGGCAAATACTTTTCACACAGGCCCATTTGGTATTGGACAACTTTTTTGCTTCAATAAATAACATGATCATTATGTATTTTGCATTTACTCAGATTGCCCTTGTATGTTTGATTTTATTTGAATTTTTTAAACAATTTAGTATGGGATATACACAAAAGCAGATGAAATCAGGATGGGGCAAATACTTTTTCAAAGCACTGTATAACATGAGTACGGGGTCAGTCAGCACATGCACATTGATAATAGTTTGTGCGCTCTCTCGATCACTTTAAACACATATGCACTGAGTCTCTCTTCCACACCTGCTCGTCTCTGCCATAATCAACCGAGTGTCGGGTGTCAAACGAACACAACAGATATATATGGTTGTAGCAAACAGTATTAACATGAAAATAAAGGGTAATCATGCAATAATGGAGTTGAGACATCTTCTCCCAAATTCTTAATTTTTTGTGATTATATTACTTAATAAAATAATTCTGAAAAGAGGGTAATAGACTCACTGAAGTGCTTTTGGAGCTAGTTTCATTTTGAGGACACTGTATCTCTGATGAAACTAAACTCAGCAAAAAAGAAACGTCCCTTTTTCAGGACACTGTATTTTAAAGATAATTTTGTAAAAATCCAAATAACTGTACAGATCTTTAATGTAAAGGGTTTAAACCTGCTTGTTCAATGATCATAAACAATTAATGAACATGCACCTGCGGAACGGTTAGTAAGACACTAACAGCTTACAGACAGTAGACAATTAAGGTCACATTTATAAAAACTTAGGACACTAAAGAGACTGTTCTACTGCCTCTGAAAAATACCAAAAAAAAGATGCCCAGGGTCACTGCTCATCTGCGTGAACCTGCCTAAGGCATGCTGCGCGGAGGCACAAGAACTGCAGATGTGGCCAGGGCAATAAATTGCAATGTCCATACTGTGAGACGCCTAAGACAGTGCCACAGGGAGACAGGAAGGACACCTAATTGTCCTTGCAGTGGCAGACCACGTGTAATAACACCTGCACAGGATCAGTACATCCGAATATCACACCTGTAGTATAGGTACAGGATGGCAACAACAACTGCCTAAATTACACCAGGAACGCACAATCCCACCATCAGTGCTCAGACTGTCCGAAATAGGCTGAGAAAGGCTGGATTGAGGGCTTGTATGCCTGTTGTAAGGCAGGTCCTTACCAGACATCACTGGCAACAATGCCGCCTATGGGCACAAACCCACCTTCGCTGGACCAGACAGGACTGGCAAAAAGTGCTCTTCACTGCCGAGTCGTGGTTTTGTCTCACCAGTGGCGATGGACGGACTCGTGTTTATCGTCGAAGGAAAGAGCGTTACACAAAGGCCTGTACTCTGGAGCAAGATCAATTTGGAGGTGGAGAGTCCGTCATGGTCTGGGGCGGTGTGTCACAGCATCATTGGACTTGTTGTCATTGCAGGCAACCTCAATTTCTGTCTGTTAAAGGGAAGACATCCTCCTCCCTCATGTGGCACCCTTCCTGCTGGCTCATCCTGACATGACCCTCCATCGTGACAATGCCACCAGCCATACTGCTCGTGATTTCCTGCATGACAGGACTGTCAGTGTTCTGCCGTGGCCAGCGAAGAGACTGGATCTCAATCCCATTGAGTACGTCAGGGACATGTTGGAGCGGAGGGTGAGGGCTAGGGCCATTACCCCCTGAAATGTCTGGGAAAGTGCCTTGGTGGAAGAGTTTTTTTTTTTTTTGCTGAGTTTAGTTTAAAACAAACAGCCCTCACATTCTATATGGCACTGACCATGAAAACAGGAGAAAACATAAATTATAAGGCTTTTCAATTCTCAGATCACAACGCTTACAAAAATTGACCATGGATTTACTGCAGTAACACTAACTGAACTGTATTACAATGGCAGAAAAACTTTCCAGTTGTATTTTGACTGCTGTTTTTTAATTACAAAAATGCCATAGTTCTTTATTTAGAAACCATACTTATGAACCATGGTAGTGAGGAACCATGCATGGTATTACCTATAGTTACCATGAGCTATTACAAATATTATTGTTAAAACTATGGATACTATGGAAGGACTATGGTGCATTTTCATAATTATGGACCAAGCTATCAGTTTTCCATCTGTGTAAAATATGTTCTTTTGTAATGTGCTCTGATTGTAGGAAAGTGTAAGTTGTTTTGTTTGCCTTCAGAAATTCCAAGACATGACTGTAGTATAATTAGTAGGAGCCTGATGAAAGGAATTTTTAAAGGAGATCCAGCTTATTCACACTGTCAGAATATTTCAATTTAGCCATAAATTAGGTGTTAATTTTTTCCACAGATGTTACTGTTGTTAATATTGTAATTTTCATCTGCATTCAATCCTCTAAATCAATGCTGTACTGTCAAATGTGCATTTCAATGCACATAACATGTAATATTATTACCAATTACCAAAAGCAGGTGCTGGTACCACATTTTCAAAGGGCCCTTTGAGGGCACAAATAACTCCTGATGTGGCCCAGGCTGAAATTCAGTTTGACACCCCTGTTTTAATCTATTCTTTGACAAAGACACGTTAATGCTGCAGTACTTGTAAATGTGTGGATCTTTTAAAACAAACAAACAAACAAACAAAAAACATATTAGACTTTATACACCGACCAGCCACAACATTAAAACCACCTGCCTAATATTGTATAGGTCTCCCTCGTGCTGTCAAAACAGCACCAAGCCGCATCATCAAACATGCGGGTTGCCGCCGTTTTTGCGGCATGAGGGGGACCTATACAATATTAGGCAGGTGGTTTTAATGTTGTGGCTGATCAGTGTATGATCATTCTAATAATAGTATATCACAGTCTGTAATTATTTTTTTTTAAAGAAACACAATTTTACAAGTATTTTTTACATATATCTATATCTAAAGTTTTATTTTACTTGTGTTAATTATATGTGTCACTGATGTATTAAATAGCATATAGCATAGTCTGCTCACCTCATTTATATAATTATTACATAATTTTATTATGTTTTAATAATAAAAATAGAAAAGGCCCTTGAGGCTAAAGTGATCCTGCTTTCCGGCCCCTCGGCTTTCCAAAGTTGAGTACCCATGGTGTATTGCGCTTTGAATGTAGTATCAGAAAAAGCGCTATATAAATGAAACATTCATTCATAAAACGATTCAAGTGGTGCAAAGGAACTGTCATTGAAGGAATGGGAAGTTTAAAACACTACTGGACCAGACTGCAAAACCGTAAGTAAACGGTTTCATATGTGAATATTTCAAATGTTACGATTCCAGTTATACAGTTATACATGACTGAACAGTTTAATATATTCGGATGCAATGTGTTGAATATGTGTTATGTGTAAATTCAGAAATTTAGCTTTCTAATGTTGTGGAGCTTTATATATGGCTGTGTATTTGAGGGGCTGCACAATGTTAGCCAATCATAACAGTTCTATCAGGAAGATTCGCAGATTTCAGATTTCAGATTTATTTATAAAACAGGAATGTAATGTCTCTCTTTGCCGTAAGCCCCGTCTGGCTTAAAAATGTCAGATAAATATGCCTTTCAATGTCCCTCTTCATTCCAGCCCACTTTAGAATATTATCCATTCCATTTATGAGAATATTTTGCCAAAAACTGTTCCTTTGATATCAATCTCCCATTCATTCCAATGGGAAGCTCTGCAGAGCTTGTCAGAGCAAGCGACCGTAACCACCCTTATAAAAATAGAGAGTTCATGGCAAATTTGCTACAAATTCTCCACTGATAATTTTCACATGCAAATGAGCTTTGAGGCAAACTTGCAGTAAATTGTCCATTGTTGCCAATAGTTTGCTGAAGGTTCACCACTGCCGGAAAACATTGCGGTGAATCAAAAACTAAATGAAAATAGCGTGCAGCAAATTTGTGGCTAGTTTAGATAGTTTTGCAGGGGAAGAGGGGTGGAGCTTAGCAAAGGTTCAATTACTTTCCTTTGATTTCAATGATCGGAAAGAGCAAGTGTTCTCTTATCTTACTATATTATAACTAAACATTATGAAACGTAAATTTTAGTAAATTTGCAGTCAGTCGATTACATTTTTTTATCACAATTAATCGCATACATTTTTTTGTAGCTAATCACAATTAATCTCAGATTTTGAAAGTGCTGAATTCGGACACTAAATATACTTATTCTCTTGTCAAAATGATTTTTTTTCCATATTAGGAAAGAAAACAAAACAATATGCAACAATATAATGCTTTACATCATTTTCCAAACATTTTCCTCACCAAAGCTCCAATTCCATTAAAATTAAACGTTTCCCAAAGTGTAAGTGGGAGGTTGACTAATTGAAAGAACTTGTTTCCACATAGGTTGCATATTCTTTGCAATGGCCATTAAATGTCTTAAACTCTCATCCTCTACTATTTTAATCTGCCGGCAGAGTGTGGCTATCTGCTTTGTTACAGCAACTGTGAAGCTGCGTTCATGATTAACATCAGAGCGTCAACGTCTGAGCTTTGAACTCACCATGAAAAACGCTTCCAGACAAAAACGTCTCTTTCTGAATTTTGGTGATAGTTAAGACTTGACTAGGTCTGTGGTAATTAAAATGCACCTTACAAGTCCTATCTGAGCTTGTTCTGTATATTAAATAGCGCTAAGAGCTCTTTCTCCATCATTTTATCACTGACAGAGAAACGCTGTCAGCGATTCTTTTATTTACTTAGATAACAACCTCTGTGGCTCTATCATAGGAGAGTATTAGGACAGTACCACCCACAGAATGTCTATGGGACTGCCGCGTTATGCTATTTTCTGCTAAGCTTGCAGGCTCACCTTGGTAGAAGGGCTCTGCTGCTGTGCCTGTTTGTGAAGTGTGCGCCAATATAGTGATTCCGGGCGGACACATTACAAAGCTTTCGCCCTTCACACAAGTGTTTATGCTATATTAATGGTAAATGCGTTAATCGCGATTAAGAAAAATAGGGAGTAAACACCCTCGAGGAAGACACCTTTATTTCTTATAGGGAACAGTTATTAGCCGACAACATTTGCTGGCCAATGCAGAGAAGGCTGCATTGACAGGATACAGATCTACCTGCAGGGCTCGGGTATAAAAAACCCTTTTTTCAAGCTTGCAGTGAAATATATCGCTGCGGAACGGTGGTGAGAGCAAGTCGACTGTGTCTGTCTCACTGCAGCTGTGTTCTTGTGGTAGACACAATTCTTCCCCTTCCAGCCAGACTTTGATGAGAGGACGGGACAAGCAGAAACAGTCAGGGCAAAAACAAGTGAAGGAGAGACAGCGGGACAAGATGGAAAAGGCTTAAAAGGAATAGTTCACCCAAAAATGAAAATTCTCTCATTATTCACTTACCCTGATGCCATCCCAGATGTGTATGACTGTCTTTCTTCAGCAGAACACAAATTAAGATTTTTAGAAGACAGAGCTCTGTCAGGTCCGTATAATGGAAGTACACGGGTGCCAGCACTTTGACGATCCAAAAGTCATATTTAGACAGTGTAAAAGTAATCCATGCAACTGCAGTCGATCTATGAACATCTTCTGAAGCGAATCGATAGGTTTATGTAAGAAACAAGTTAATAATTAAAAGTTTTTAACTTTAAATCGGCGCTTCCATCCAGGGCTCTGATGCAATTTGATATGGCAGAACTCTCACGTGACATTCGTTCTTCTGCCATTTCCGAATTCTCGCGTGAACTTGTCGACGCCGTCACACTTCGCGTCAGTTGCAGGCAGAAAGCACTTTTTAAAAGTTCTTAAAGTTTTACGTATCAATTTATTTTTTACACAAACTTATCGATCTGCTTCAGAAGACATTCACTGATCGACTGGAGTCGTGTGCATTACTTTTATGCTAACTAAATATGACTTTTGGATCGTCAAAGTGCTGGCACGCGTGTACTTCCATTATAAGGACCTGACAGAGCGCTGTTTTCTAAAAATCTTAATTTGTGTTCTGCTGAAGAAAGACAGTCATACACATCTGGAATGGCATCAGGGTAAGTGAATAATGAGTTTTTATTTTTATTTTTGGGTGAACTTTAAGCAAGAGAAGAGTGAGAGAGAGAGAGAGAGAGAGAGAGAGAGAGAGAGCTGCTTGTTTCAGAGGAAATGGCCAAAGCCAGCAGAAATCAGTAGAGCAGTACAGTAATACAGCAAAAGTGCTTGTGAATCCTCTGCATTGCACAAAGCCCAGTTAGCTGCCTACGTAGCCAGCATTTTAAGGCATTAAAGACACGCACCTAAAGCAAAGACTTTTCCAAAAGGTAAGCAACATGATTATGCTACCTACAGTCTTTTGGCCAATTCTAAGGCTGCATCGCATGTCTCTTTCACAGAGAAGGCAATCCCAGGATGCACTAGAAAATCTAGAATACACATTTATGTGATGCAGTGAAGAACAGTGATAAACAGCAGTATTTAACTAAATTATTTGACTACAAACAAGATGACAGGAACTTAAATTAATTTGTGAATTGCTTTTTGTTGATGCCTATGTAGAGCGTCCCAAATCAGTCACTTGTGAGGTTCCATTTCATATGCTTTGAGGGCAGCTGCCTATGTAGACAGCAATGCAGCCTGTTTGCATTATGTGCAAAGCACGATGTCTGAATTCTCATCTTACCCTCTCCATCTCTCTCTCATCTTCCAACCCAAATTCAGTTGTATTCTGCTTCCCTCTTTATGGTGTTGAATATTCAGCTCCTGAAAACTTGAGCTCTCATCCGAGACTCATGCACAACAATCACAAAAGATACAAAAAGTCAGAGACAAACAAGAACCTTCACACAACATTAAAACCAAAGGGATGTAAACTTTTAACGTCGTGAGGACTCACTATTTTGGATTTGCTACACGCAACATTTATTTTAAATGAATAATAACCAACTGAATACCGTTCAAAAGTCTCTAGACTGTCATTAAAAGACTTAACTTATGCCGCACCTAGTCACGCGACACAACTGCATGCCGTCGCCTTGAAGCGCTCCAATGGACGCATTGAGTATGTGGGTGCCAACTAAAGTGCCTCTGGTAAGAAACCTCTTAAAAATTTTAATTTGATGCAGCGCTTTAAAAAAATCCAATAATTTTTCATGCGTTGGTGCAATGATAAACGAAGTAATCGTATGACTGCTGTGGTTTTCTGACGGATGTTCCAAAAACATGTTTGTTATTTTTAATTGCTTTACACAGTAGTAAAAATTTTACGTACAAGCTCCAGTAATATTCTATTCGGGAATGTGTAACTTCCACCTCCCACCACAAGAGGTTTTGAGTTCTGTTTCCTGTCCAGCTGTGTCTCATTATCTGCTCATTTGGGACACTATTTAAGGACACCTTGTTTGTTATATTATTGCAAAGTATTGTCTTACCATTTCTATTATAATTATACATATATATAGCATTGAGCAGTTATCTGAGTTACTGTAGACTTTGTCAGTTCAACCACTCTGGCAATTCACTGTTCAACCTCTCACATCAACAAGGCATTTCCGTCGACAGAACTGCCTCTCACTGGATATTTTATGTTTTCGGCACCAATCAGAGTAAATTCTAGAGACTGTTGTGCATGAAAATCCCAGGAGATCAGCAGTTACAGAACCAACTGTAATCTGACACCAACAATCATCCATGCGATCATCTAATCAGCCATGAGTGTGGCATCAGTGCAGTGCATAAAATCATTCAGATGCGGGTCAGGGGCTTCAGTAAATGTTCACATCAACCATCAGAATGTGGAAAAATGTGATCTCAGTGATTTGGTGCATGGCATGATTGTTGGTGCAAGATGGGCTGGATTGAGTATTTCTGTAACTGCTGTAACTTGCATACTATTGTTTGTACAGATGAACATGGTACCTTCAGGTTTTTGGAAATTGCTCTTAATGATGAACCACATTTTTTTTCTGAGATATTGGCTGATTTCTTTTGATTTCCCCATGATGCCAAACTGAGTTTGAAGATAGGCCTTCAAATATATCCACAGGAAAGACTCCAGTTGACTCCAATTAGTCAATTATACTATCAGAATCTAATTGCCTAAAGGCTTGACATAATTTTCTGGAATTTTCCAAGCTGCTTAAAGGCACAGTTTACTTAGTGTATGTACACTTCTGACCCACTGGAATTGTGATATAGTCAGTTAAAAGATAAACAATTATTGGAAAAATGTATTATGTCATGCACAAAGTAGTATGTCCTAAACGACATGCCAAAACTATATGATCTGTGGAGTGGCTAAATTATTTTTAATGTAAACATAAGCGTACTGTATGTAAAACTTCTGACTTAAACTATTTGTAGAAAAGTGAGTACACCCTTAACATTTCTGTCAATTAAAAATTACAAATTTGATTATATCAATTCATGTGACAACACTGAAGAAATGACACTTTGCTGCAATGTAAAGTAGGGATTGTACAGCTTGTATAACATTGTAAATTTGCGGTCCCCTCAAAATAACTCAACACACAGCCATTAATGTCTAAACCTCTGGCAACAAAAGTCTATATATATATATATATATATATATATATATATATATATATCAGTGCATCCGGAAAGTATTCACAGCTCTTCACTTTTTCCACATTTTGTTCTGTTACAGCCTTATTCCAAAATGGATTAAATTCATTATTTTCCTCAAAATTCTACAAACAATACCCCATAATGACAACATGAAATATGTTTGTTTGAAATCTTTGCAAATTTATAACAAACAAAAATGAAAAAAAAAAACACACGTACATAAGTATTCACAGCCTTTGCCATGACACTCAAAATCGAGCTCATGTTCGTCCTGTTTCCACTGATCATCCTTGAGATGTTTCTACAACTTGATTTGAGTCCACCTGTTGTAAATTCAGTTGATTGGACATGATTTGGAAAGGCACACACCTGTCTATATAAGGTCCCACAGTTAACCGTGCATGTCAGAGCCAAGCCATGAAGTCCAAGGAATTGTCTGTAGACCTCCGAGACAGGATTGTAGCATGGCACAGATCTGGGGAAGGGTACAGAAAAATTTCTGCGGCATTGAAGGTCCCAATGAGCACAGTGGCCTCCATCATCTGTAAATGGAAGAAGTTTGGAACCACCAGGACTCTTCCTAGAGCTGGCCGCCTGGCCAAACTGAGCGATCAGGGGAGAAGGGCCTTAGTCAGGAAGGTGACCAAGAACCCGAAGATCACTCTGACAGAGCTCCAGCGTTTCTCTGTGGAGAGAGGAGAACCTTCCAGAAGAACAACCATCTCAGCCACACTCCACCAATCAGGCTTGTATGGTAGAGTGGCCAGACGGCAGCCACTCCTCAGTAAAAGGCACATGACAGCCCGCCTGGTGTTTGCCAAAAGGCACCTGAAGTACTCTCAGACCATGAGAAACAAAATATTGAACTCGTTGGCCTTAATGGCAAGCGTCATGTCTGGAGGAAACCATGCACCGCTCATCACCTGGACAATACCATCCCTACAGTGAAGCATGGTGGTGGAAGCATCATGCTGTGGGGATGTTTTTCAGCGGCAGGTCAGATCAAGGGAAAGATGCATGCAGCAATGTACAGAGACATCCTTGATGAAAACCTGCTCCAGAGCGCTCTAGACCTCAGACTGGGGTGAAGGTTAATCTTCCCACAGGACAACAACCCTAAGCACACAGCCAAAATAACAAAGGTGTGGCTACGGGACAACTCTGTGAATGTCCTTGAGTGGCCCAGCCAGAGCCCAGACTTGAACCCGATTGAACATCTCTGGAGAGATCTGAAAAATAGCTGTGCACCGACGCTCCCCATCCAACCTGCTGGATCTTGAGAGGTCCTAAAAAACGAATGGGAGAAACTGCCCAAAAATAGGTGTGCCACGCTTGCAGCATCATACACTAAAAGACTTGAGGCTGTAATTGGTGCCAAAGGTGCTTCAACAAAGTCTTGAGCAAAGGCTGTGAATACTTATGTACATGTGATTTTTTTATTTTTTTAGTTTTAATACATTTTCGAAGATTTCATACAAACTTGTCATTATGGGGTATTTTTTGTAGAATTTTTATGAAAATAATGAATTTAATCAATTTTGGAATAATGCTGTAACATAACAAAATGTGGAAAAAGTGAAGCACTGTGAATACTTTCCGGATGCACAGTATATACACACATTTTAACAGTTTGGCCCTCATACAGTGATACTTGGTCTAATCTGGCCCTTGACCTAAAATTAGTTTGACACCCCTGGGTTAACCAGTTAACCATATACATCCCTAGTCTGGATGACCATGGAAAACAACTGTAGTTGAGTAGGATCACAAAATTATTTCCTTGGTGAAGAAAAATTATTTTACAACATCAAGCCAAGTCAAGAACACACTCCAAGTGGCATATCATTCTCAATGTCTACAATTAAGAGAAGACTTCATGGAAGTAAATACACCACAAGGTGCAAACCACTGGCTAGCCTCAAAAATAGGAAGGCTAGGTTAGACTGCCAGAAACCATATTAAAAAAGTCTGCAATGTTCTGGAACACGTTTTTGTGGATAGATTAATCTAAGATTAACCTGAACCAGAATCATGAGAAGAGTATGGACAAGGGAAGGAACAGCTCATGATCGAAGCATACCACATCACCTGTTAAATATGGTGGCTAGACTAAGGGGGCTAAACTATCTGCTCAGATTCAGCCAAATGCTGGAAAACTGAGAGGACAGCACTTCACAGTACTGATGGACAGTAACCTAAAACATACTGTGAAGAAGAGTTTATCAAGGCAAAAAAGTGGAATATTCTTCATTCACATAACTTCAACCAAATTGAACATGAATTTAACTTGCTGAAGACAAAACTGAAAGCAGAAAGACCCACAAACAATTTGATTTGACACAAAGTGATTTGATTTTTATTTGATTTGACAAGCAGCAACTTAAGACGGTAAAGGCCTATGGAGGAAACACAGAATTTGGTGATGTCAATGCGTTCCAGACCTCAGACAGTCATTCACTGCAAAGGATTTTCAACCAAGTATTAAGAATGATAATTTTATTTATGATTATTTTAGTTTGTCCAATTACTTTTAAGCCCCTGAAAAAGGGGAGTTTGTGTATAAAACGTGTATTTCCTAAACCGTTTACCAAATTTGGATGTAATTAAAGCTGAAATACAGTCTGAACTTCAATCACATATTGATTGCTTCATTTAATCCATTGTAGTGGTGCACAGATCCAAATTTATGAAAGGGTCTCACTGTCCAAATACTTATGAAAGGCACTGTATATAATAATTTTTCACATTGAAGTAATGAAAATGAGCCCATAACATGTCATTATTGCATTAAAACAACAGTTTTCAAATTTGCCAGTCAGAAAACAAAAATAGGTCATAAATGCATAACATTCCAGAATGTCTTTGGTATGCATGACACACTGACAAGTTCCATGATGTATGTAGTCACAAGAGTATCTGATCACAAGTGTTCACAGGAGACACATGTGGACACATGTGGATACCCGTTACTACCATGGGTAAATTGCAGGATCTTTCATTTTTGAGAGGAAGCCCTTGAACACCATTCATTCTGAAGGTCACACAATCATCACTGGATCCATTCCTTGAGATCTAAAGACAATTTCTGTGGTTAAAATAAGCACTTTTTACAAGGAGAGAGAACACACTGGTGCCTTTCCTCACTCACTGCGAGAAAAACAACACTTATTTTTCACAATCCCGAGTCTATCGCACTACGGCTGGTAATGGATTCTACACATTTGGAATAACAGCAAGGCGACCGGCAACACAGGATGAAAGCCTTCATCTGGACAGCTGAATCCACGACAAAAACAAACAGAATCATTAAAACACCATCACGTTGTTACAGAATTTGAATAAATATGACTGCCACAGAGGCAGCAACATGTATTAACTACAAAATCCACATGGGAAGTGATTGTTTCTTTTGTCATGGTGAAAGAACTCTACAAAGCAACAGAACCACGAGCAGAACAGTTCCATAAGCCTTTATTAAACTTCCATGTTTGCACAGCGGACGCTTCACTTTGAAGCGTAAAACAACTTCCGCTGCAGCCTGTTTCAATGGCAGAGCCCATCGCACAGTTATTATGAGTTATTAGTTAGTTATTACAGAGTTATTATGGTCTATTTTATGTACAATTCATCTCAAATACTTAATCTAAACAGACTTACCTCACCTTCCAACAATTACTCCGGTATGATGAAACAAAGAAAAATGGTGTAATTGTATTTGATGCATTTTATGATTTTAAAAGGAGAGTAAAAAGACAAGAAAAGGAAAATAAAAAGTCATAAAAGAGAAGAAACAGAAGAAGAACAAATGCAAGAAACAAACAAGAAATCCACCACAACATTGATTTCATGGATGAACGCTGCAATGAAGACATGTTAAACACTTTCCTGCAACATTCAGCGTTCACGTGAAAGCACACGGAGAGTTATCTGTTTGCAGTGAATTATCATTACTGAGTATTTTTATGCATATGCACAGATGTTATGAATGAGCATCATTCAAATCAGCATATTCAAATAATTGCGAATTCCAACAAACTGTAAAGACTCTAAACTTGTGTTGACTTTTAATGTGCCGATAGGCTAGCCCACGTTTTCTATTTTTAAACAGGATTCTATTGTAAAGTATTTGCATAAGAATTGCAATTTTCCATTGCATGAATTAGGCTGGAAGTATTGTGACCAGATTATTTATAAAATATTTGTCTCAATGCATGCTTTGAGCTCTTTGTAATTCTTTTTCTGTCATAGAATTTTATTAGTTGTTAATATATGCTATTAACTGAAGTTGCCCCAAAGCTCGATAACACTGAATATTTTTCAGAGTGACTGTTTGCACCCAGGTGTAAATGGCACCTGCCATACAGCGCAGTGGTTTGCACCCCAATAGTCTACTGGCAACACTGAAATTTACAACAAACTGCGTAGTAAGTGTTGCTGCAATGGTGTGGGGCATAATGCTGGTGCAACCATGCCTTTTCGACCCGGGTTCAATTGCGCATTTGTCAATTTAACTTTCTCCAGCGAGGCTTGTTAACTGAGAAATGGCATCATCAGTAGAGTGTTGGTCAATAGACTTTATTCTATGTGGGATGTGGTTTAGGGTCCACCTTTTACAGACCCCACTCTTCATCCCATGCCAGCAATGAAAACACTTTCTTTTAATAAACATGAACAAAATATTTTTAAAAGAGTGTTATGTAGACACATTAAACATGAAACACATTTTGGTGCATCATTTAGGACATTTTTTATGCACATTGAGACATCATTCTAGAATTTTTTTTTAACAGACATAAGTTTTAAACACCCAGTTCCTCAGCGATTCACACCTTACTATTTCCCATAACTCGACAGGGGGAGGGAGCTGTTTAGTTCTTTTGTTTGAGCTGAAAAGGGTGCTGTTGGGGTTGTGACACTCCAAAAGATATCCAAAAGTTTGTAGAAGATTTAGACATTTATATTTTCTCCCGGATCTTTGGATCAGGCTATGTCCCATACATAGGTATATTCTAAATTTGAAAATATTCAGACACAAAAACTGGACTACTGTTGATCTTATCTTTCAATATTCATATCCAAGTTCCATCGACTGATGATTTTTTATAATTTGGTAGAAGATCCCTCAGACCCCACTACCTTGGTTGTCTCAGGGCCCCAATATCCTCATCCTTGCCCAGTTTTGAAGAGACTACTTTGAGTGTTTTGAATACCCCTGAACTACACTATCCGTGATCCCGAAGAGAAACGCTCCACCAATCAGAGAATCGAGGGGGGGAAACTGCAAACAAGTGCTACAGCGACATGTATATGACACAATTGAGTCTTCCTACACTCTCAAACCACTTATATATTTGTAAATATCTAAATGTTTTGCACTATAAATAAAATATAATGTTTCTATTCTTATAATTGACAACTTTAAATCAATAAACCACATACGTGGGACCCCCTTCCTAAAATACAAAGTCTTCAGCTGTCTTGGTGAACAGAGAAATAACTTGTGAATCCACCTCTCCACAGCAAATGATCATCTACCATTTCAGATAACTTTCTGTTAAACCTTGTTCTTCCAATAGAAGAAACAAAAACAAAAAAGAAGAATATTTGACTAGGAGACACCAAAGGGAGCCCAATTACATCTTCCAGGTCCAGCACATGTTTATTTGATTCTACTTTGAAAGGAAGCTCTTGATTAAATAAATAGAGAGCAGCATTTAGAATTCTCTTTAATGGCTGATGATGAAAAAGCTCATGGCTCCCGGCAGAACAGCAAACCATGAGAGAAAAGCAGACCATTAATCTCATTCGCTCATACACACTACACAACTTGTGTTTTACCCAACTGCAATGAATTGATGATCTAAACGCAGGCAAATACAGAGACTTTGAAAGCATCAGGTGAAGAAAATACACTGAACAGCGATTCCCACCAGCACACATTTTCTAAGGCACACAGAGGGAGGCTTGAAAAATAAATCAGATCACCAAAGCGATATTTGTTCAGAAAGAAAGATGACATAGATGGATATATGAATAACATGTGTAGCAGAGTGTGTGTGCTACTGAAACAAACCCATTTACAGTTATAGCAACACAGGTGCTGCCCCAGTAACAGCATTTCACCCTTCACAGTTGAGTGTTAAACAAGCTGCAGGTGATAGTAGCTTTGATACACTGATACAAAAGTGCAGCATTTCAATATACACTTCCTCTGTCTCCAAAAAAAGCCAGCTGTGAGATACGCTATAGGCGATGTGAATCACAGACGAATGGCCCTTTAGCACATTCACGACTTTACAACAGGTGGTTCTAATCAACAAGAAGTTTTATCTCTGTACAGTAGGTGGACCAAGACACACATCATTTCAAAGGAGCTTTACAGAAAATTATGCTTTAACAGAAAAATATATCTGTAATATAATAACGTCATTTAGTCATAATAGTGCGGTTTAATAAAAAACATGATTGTAATTTGCACCTTAAAATAAATAATAAAATAAATACAGTAGTGGCCAAAAATATTGGCACCATTGGTAAATATGAGCAAAGAAGTGAAAAATATGTCTTTATTGACTTTCATTCAAAATTTTAACAAAAATCTATTCTCTAATTGATATCAAACAATTGCAAACACAACACAAGTTTTATCAAAAAACTAATATTTTTATAAGTGTGGCATATATTATATTATATATTATTAGCACCCCTAGAAAAATATAGTATATTAACATTCATATTTTGTTTTTAAATTGTACACCTGGGTGTGGCAGACAGGTTTCTTGCTCATCGTAAATGAGTAAGCAGGAACCAGGTTTACAGCCAAAATAATTTTAATTCAACACAACATAAAACAGCATAACAAAACCATAAATCGCACACATTGCGTGCTCTCATTCTGATGACTTTTCAGTCCAACAGGCGGAATGCACACGTTTAGCGGCTGTGTACACCTCCCTCTCTCTCTCCCGATCTGGTGCCTCCGGCTCCTCTTTATCCCTCTCCCGGTTTATTGTGGTAACTCAGCGCTAGGCATACATTCTAATGGCCCTGCCCTGCCCTCCTTGTCACATACCCTCCAACACACAATTCAGGCTGGACAAACCGGCCTGACTTACTCCCCCTTCCTGGAGTGGAGGTGTTGCCCTTTTGGCCATCCTTCTGCCGACTGGTCTTCTCCGCCTCCTGGGAACATGAGTAGGATGAGGGGAGGGAGAGGGGAGAGAGAAAGAGAGTAGGACAGCCAGAGAGAGAGAGAGAACAGATAAAGAGAAGCGAAAAAGAAAGAAAAAATTCTGGTTCCCGACCATGCCGCCATTTGGTCCTCAGCCACCTGCACAGCGGTCCTTAGCGACACCGGGCAATAGCACTGGAACACTCGGCCGTCCTTTCCGGTAGCCTGCTGATGAACCGCTCCAGTACCACCGGATCGATCGTCTCCTCAGTGTCATGACTCTCTGTCAGTGGCTTGGGCTCTTTGATGGCGTGTCTTGCTCCAGTCCCGGGTTTCGGCACCACTGTGGTAGACAGGTCTCTTTCTCATCGTAAAGTGAAGCAGGAAGCGGGTTTACAACCAAAAGACTTTTAATTCAACATAACATAAGACTGCTTCTCAGCGTAACAAAACCATAACACACAAAAAGCTCTGTGTGCTCTCTCATTCTGATGACATTTCAGTCCAACAGGCAGAATGCACACGTTTAAGGGCTGTGTGCACCTCTCTCTCTCCCGAACGACCAAAAATATTGCCATCCAAATGGCCCGGCCCAGACCCGCCATCCTCCTCGTCAAACTGGGTGACAAGAAAGACAGCCAGTAGCACTAGGTGGTTGACATACCATGCCTGTTTCACACCTGTCCAGGTGTCAAAAGACAGGCATCCATTAAACATGAAATTGTTCAGCAATGACATCCGGTTTCAGAGGAATACAAATATTAAGTAACACATTAGCAAAATTCCCTAAGTCACAATGGATGGTCATCACAATGGATAAGACCTAAGAATAAAGCCATACTGTATAGATAAGTACCTCATGTCATGGTTAAATATAGTGGTGGATCGTTAACGCTGTGAGGCTGTTTTTATACCAAAGGTCTTGGGCACCTTGTTCGGATACATGGCATCATGGACTCTATCATATCCCAACACATAAAAAAAATCAAAGCCTGACTGCCTCATCCAAAAAGCTTCAAATGGGCCCTGGTTGTATCTTCCAGCAAGACAATGATCCAAAACACATCTAAATCAATACAGAAATGGTTCACTGACCTGAACCCCATAGAAAACCTGTAGTGTGAACTGAAGTGGAGTGTCCACCATGTGGACCTCAGAATTTTAAGGATCTGTATGGAGGAATTTTCCTTTGCCATGTGTTCTCCAATCACTATGCATTATAGGAGAAGACTATATTGTTATTTTGGCAAAAGGAGGTTGCATAAAGTATGGAATAAAAGGGTTCCAATAATTGTGCCACACATATATTTGAAAAAAAAATATATAAATATTTTATAAAACTTGTGCTGTGTTTGTAATAGTTTGATATACATTAGATGATTTATTTTTTGTGAATATTTTTAATGAAAGATCAAAAGGATAAACAAAAAAGACAGCCTTCTTTTCACAGACTTCTTTTCTCATACTTACCAAGGGTTCCAATATTTTTGGACACCACTGTAAATAAGGAAATTATATTTGTATTTACACCCCCAGTGAGCAAGCTAAAGGAGAATGATTACAACAGTGATTATTCTATGAACAGGACATGACAAAAGTAATAATTTCCAGGTGTTTTTGTTTCAGAATCGAGTCATAAGAGTCCTTAGTTCAGGAATTTTACAACCCTGGCAGACAACACTGCGGTATGTGTTTCTTGCTGTAGATTCAGTAGAGATTCAGAATTTTTGTACAGCGTATTTAGAACAAATATAAACACATTTTGTAATAATGCATGCTAAAGAACTGTTAATGGAAAAAAAAAAGTCATTTGGTTTTTGGTTTTATTTGGTTTTAATCCGGTATAAAAATATTTCAATGTTAAAAAATGTTTCTCAGCTTTCAACTCTAGTGCCGATACAATCAAACATTTGTCTACAATTATAGATTTGTTCATTTTTTAAATGTGACCAATGATGAAAAACTAATAAAAAATAATTATTAAAATGTATGTTTTCATAATGTTCCTAGTTAGAATGTTTTCTGTATAATTAACTGTATTAGCTGGGAGAGAATTTATTTAAAATGTAAGCAAACTGGACATTATAATTTAAATATACCCATATGAATCGATATCAAATCGAAACGAATTTGGAATTGAAAGCTTTTGAATTGGAATCGAATCAGGAAATCTGTATCAATACACAGCCCTAATAGCTATTCAGGTTGGCTGGGTTCCAAAAACAATAGTGTAAATGCAAAATAGACCAAGACTAAAGTTGACCAAAAAGAGAGACAGATATTTTAAATATTTCCATATATTTCTATATTTAAAATATAATTTTTCATGTCATAAGTTTTTAAAGCCTTAAAGGAAATCATATATCCTTATTTTATTGTATGATTCCAAGTAAAATTGTAATAAATGAATTAAGTTGTATGAAGCACACATATACCTTAAGAAGCCAAATTTATTAATCGTGACAGTCTAACCTTGTAGACCCGATATTAAAATAAGTTAAGCGATTAAGTGGTTATAAGAGTATTACTGTAGTAATACAGGCATCCGGATGGCAGAGTAAACCATAATCAACCACAATAAAACCCAGTTGTACAGTAAGAAACCAGTTTACAGCTGAAATCTCAAAATAGCACAATCTCACAGCTATTTGTGCAAGGTCACACTTGACAACTTTAGCGTTCTGGCTATAGCACTAGGGGAAGGCCATTTCCAATCTAAAAACTTTACAAGAAATGTAAGGAGCTCTATATCTCCAAGGCCAAACAGAACCATTCTGAAGGCCATATCAGCTTACACTATCATTCCTTACTTCAAAACTGTTTTAAAAAAACAATTTTCAAGGACTTTCCACTGTCAGGAAGCATGACAGTGGATTATGATGTGCAAAGCTCATGTTGCTTTGGTGCGAGCAAGGTGGATTACATTCTGCTTTCATAAATAAAAAGACAAGGAGCTTAATGAGTTTAAAAATCGCGTCAGATTTCATGGGGATTCTGCAATTAGGAGCATGACCAGGTGGAGAGGGCACACGCACGCAGCTCCAGAATGCTCAAGAAAACATACCACCTTCTTTTTTTGAGAGCAATTTTTAATGTTTTCTGATTGCTTTCACATTGATATTACTTTCATAGGTCAATTTAAAAAAAAAGGAAGAAACTAGATCAATTAATATATTCAATCATAGGAAAAATTTGATGAAACTATGGTGTACATTTGGGCTGTTAGTCAACATCACCATCAGCACTTGGGCTTCAAAAGGAAAGTGGAGAACTCGAGCATTCTGGAGCATTGGAAAATTCTGTAGGTAACAGTACCTACAGAATTCTGTTTTGTGAGTCTTTATGACTGATTTATTAAAAGATCCGGCACATAACTGTCATTAATTTGTGAATCAGACTACGCAGGTTAAGCTTTGTGATGTTTGTTGTTGCTTGCAGCCATTTATGAAAATGGTTGTTTAAGTGAAGCAGTCAACTACATCCATGACCCATACCACCATTGCAATCCGACCAGATATAGAGATGGGACAATATATAGAATTGCGAAATATCGCAAACGAAATAAATAACGAACCATATAGAAGGCAAAATTTGATATTACGAAATTTGCAACACTGTCCATGTAATCGTAAATTAAATAACCCATCAAACATAAAGATCTCCCTGTGGCTTTTTTCTATACCATTTACAGGGTACGCACAAGATCCTTAAAGTGCTTAAAGAGCTTGAATTTAGCTTTTAGAAATGTAAGTACTAGGATCCCTGGAAAATTGTCTTGTTTTGTTAAAAAAATGCTTACATGAGCTTGAGTTATGTAATGTGTGTCCATCACAGCTAAGATCCATGCACTCCTCTTTCATTGAATGTGTAATGTGTTGATGTGTCTTTTAATAACCTGTTCTTGAGTCAGTTGTTGATCAAAAAGTAAAACGAAACTTTTCTCCTTAATGTGCATTGAACTGAACCCCTTCTGTGATCCTCATTAAACTGCCACCATTCTAAAATGACAGTACTGTTTTACCTAGGGCAGGTTCTAGACATCTATGCAAAATGATGTCCTATGTTGGAGCCGCCACCCCTTCACAAAATATATTTCTGATTTGAAACTTAAAAAATGTATTATGTTAGAGCAGTAATGTAAACATCAGTTTTAATTCAAAGTAGTTTACAGAGTTAACTGATATTACAATAGGTGTGTTCAAATTTATGCAGGCCTGCACAGAATGATCGGTGCCCAACTAGAAATAATGCATACTGGTTAGAAATATTTTTGCGTTTTATTTTTATTTTTTATGAATTACTGTGGTATGACACACACTTAAGTGGTAGCTCTTTCAAATAATCACTCACATAATCTGCTTCAGTATAATTTCTTTCAAAGATTCAGTGCCATAAACTTTTCAAGCTTTGGCAAATCTAATAAAACTATCATATTGTTTTTGAAGACTTCTTTAAAGGTCCACATTGTAGCAGTCTAGTAACTTCTAAACCAAAACTTTGTTACCTGATAAAACCTGTGGTATCCCTATATAGAGAGAGATGTCATAAAATACTGAATTAGTGTTTACTGATCGGCACGTTATTTTATCAATATATTTTTGAGTCATCAATATATTAAAATTAGCCAACATTTAAATTATAAGCCTAATTTAAATGCTTCCTAATTCACTCAGGTGGCCTCTATTTAACAATCTGGTGTAATAACGCTGGGACAATAACAAGAGAGTGATTTAACATTTACTGCATTTACAGCAGATGGCAGTCCAAAGTTGAGAAGGTTTTTGTACTTCTTCAAGAATGAACAAAGGCCACGTTCACACACCAGCAGAATGCGAGGGTCAGACCTGTTTTGAGTGCTTAATATGGTTGCGTACATAGGATGATTATTTACGAGTGTGACAACTGCATTCATTCATATTACCGAACTGACACCCGCAAATTTTCAGGACTCACAAACGCATTCTCAGCAAACCTGAGTTGTTAGTCACGTCATATAACAGTGAGGTGCACTGAACATGATCGTGTCTCGTGTGTTTCATGTGGGGTTTCATTAACTCACGGAGGCGGAGATATGAGCTGCTTGTCATCCGAATATCCAACTGCTGTTTTCCACCAGCTGCTCAAGGGCACGAGCCACACAACACAAAAGCTGCGCTCTGCACGCAGTTAAAAAATATTCACAGACGCTGTCAGTCAGTTATGATCAGATGGATTAATTTATGCCTCATTTGGACATGTTTATTTAATAACGCGGAGTCAATTGTGAAAATTGATATTACAAGATATTGTATGAACAGGACATTTCAAGGCTCACGCCTGTAAGTACATGCGGCTGTCAATCCCAAACACTGATTGTGTGAACGTAGCCAAAGTGACTGATGAGTTTGCAGGTTAGTGTATGCAACTGGTATAACTTTGCAAACTGAACAATTATTAACAATTATAATTAGGCAATGTTTATTATTCAATATCTCTGTATGTAGCACTGAATAGGTTTCATTCAAGCTACCAAACCACAAAACAACATACTTGTAAGTGAAAATACATTGTGTAGGCTACATGCTTAGGTGGCATTTACAAATAAATTTACGGGTGGAATGGTTGGGACATCTCCCTACCACTTTTTGCCTTTGCCAATTCAGTCCCCAGAACGTTTTACAATAGCTTTCATTGGTAATGGGGCTTTACCGCTGCACGGTACAGCTCGACTCTACTCTGCTCGCTTTATGGGGGTTTTTCACGGTGGATAGAACAGGTACTTTTTTTTAGTACCACCTCGGTCGAGGTTCCAAGCAAGCCGATCCGATACTAAATGTGATGTCAACCCTGCAGATCACTGATTGGTCAGAGAGAATCGTCACTACTAACATTGCTGGATTTGCAACACGGGACATCAACCTGCTAGTTTTAAAGTTAGCATCAGTGATAGCAGTATCATTTGTTCACGGGACTTTTGAATTGTAAAAAGAAATGGCCGTGTGCAAAACCACATCATGGTCAATAAACAAGGTGCAGACATTCCTCTCGTTAGCAAAGAGCGAAACGAAAAAGTCTTTCAGGAAGTGTCTCAGGTGTTGGCCGCACACGGCTACCAGCGGACCTGCCAACAGTGTAGGCAAAAGTAAAAAAACAAACAAAAAAAACAAAACTTAAAGGTAACTACAGAACCATCATGGACCAAAACAGCCTGAGTAGTTTAAACAGAAGTAATTGGAAGGGGTTCGACCAAATGGACGATATCTATGACAATAAACCAGCGAGCAATGGGAGGGAGAGTGCCCTGAACTCGCCCATGGTGTTGTTGGAGTCCACAATGGAGGATGGCACGTTTAGTTACGTTAACTCTATATTCTGCTTGAAAGTTTCACTTTATTTAGTTGACCACCTACTGGAAAGCTTGCTTCTAAAAACATCCAAGCCAACTTAACTCTTACACTTGTGTAAATTCACCATGCAACAACTGCTTTATGCAGCCCAATGACAGCTAGCGGTTATGTTATTGTTTATGGTCTGTCGCGTTTAAGATGATGTCACGGCAGTAGAAGTGGCGCAACTATGACGATCAGCCTATAATCCCACCCACGTTGAGGCGGCACTAAACTGCAGTGGAAAAGCAAGCTCAGAAAAGTAAAGCGAGCAGACTCGAGTCAAACCGTAACGTGCAGTGGAAAAGTGCCATAAGTGTCTAATGCAGCAGAAACATCTCCAGTTAAAGGAGTTTTGATTGCAACCTGTCAATTATATTGCTTGTCCTGCACCAGATCAGTATGAATTGAAGGTTTTACATGACCTTACACATTGTCTGCTTTTTAAGCATAACTGGTGTAAGATTATGTGCATGTAAACATGCTCACTGACAGCTACTCTGAATTGTAGAATAAATTGCCTTGATATTGTGCTTAAACGTGCTGACATCATTACTATAGTAACAAATGTAGCGCATATTGTCTATACATTGACAACACTGTTTGAACAAACAGATCAAATTTCTGCACTTTCACAATTACAGTGTGAAAAAACACAAACAAATTTAATTTATGTGTAGTGTTAAAGTCTATGTTCTATTAAATCTTTAATTTAGACCAATGCAAATAATAAAAAATATATAAAATTGACTAACATTATCACCAATGTATTGTGCACCCCTACCAAGAAGGCTTGTACAACTTGAACATCCTAAAAATATTTATCAAAATTGTTTCAATCTGTAGTGTGGTTCAAGCAACATGAACATCTGTTTCACTTTATTCTTTCTTTGTCCCACTGACCTGTTGTCACACTTTCAGATAATTATCCACAAACACATGCACACACCAGCCATTTATTCTGCTGTTATTCTGTTATCTATGACCCTAAACGCTATTGGTTTAAGCAAAAGAGATGGTTTAGCTTAAAGGCCCCTATATACATCTGGAAAACTACTTCTGTTGCAGGCCTTTATAAGTACATTTAAATATGCGGATGCTCAAGTATGGAAGCCATGGAGTGCCGATTAAAAAAAATGAAGAAATAAATTATCATTCTATTAATTTGAAAATAAAAACATGAATAAATAAACCAATTTATAAATGGACATATACACTCACCTAAAGGATTATTAGGAACACCATACTAATACTGTGTTTGACCCCCTTTCACCTTCAGAACTGCCTTAATTCTACGTGGCATTGATTCAACAAGGTGCTGAAAGCATTCTTTAGAAATGTTGGCCCATATTGATAGGATAGCATCTTGCAGTTGATGAAGATTTGTGGGATGCACATCCAGGGCACGAAGCTCCCGTTCCACCACATCCCAAAGATGCTCTATTGGGTGGAGATCTGGTGACTGTGGGGGCCATTTTAGTACAGTGAACTCATTGTCATGTTCAAGAAACCAATTTGAAATGATTCGAGCTTTGTGACATGGTGCATTATCCTGCTGGAAGTAGCCATCAGAGGATGGGTACATGGTGGCCATAAAGGGATGGACATGGTCAGAAACAATGCTCAGGTAGGCCGTGGCATTTAAACGATGCCCAATTGGCACTAAGGGGCCTAAAGTGTGCCAAGAAAACATCCCCCACACCATTACACCACCACCACCAGCCTGCACAGTGGTAACAAGGCATGATGGATCCATGTTCTCATTCTGTTTACGCCAAATTCTGACTCTACCATCTGAATGTCTCAACAGAAATCGAGACTCATCAGACCAGGCAATATTTTTCCAGTCTTCAACTGTCCAATTTTGGTGAGCTCTTGCAAATTGTACCCTCTTTTTCCTATTTGTAGTGGAGATGAGTGGTACCCGGTGGGGTCTTCTGCTGTTGTAGCCCATCCGCCTCAAGGTTGTGCGTGTTGTGGCTTCACAAATGCTTTGCTGCATACCTCGGTTGTAACGAGTGGTTATTTCAGTCAAAGTTGCTCTTCTATCAGCTTGAATCAGTCGGCCCATTCTCCTCTGACCTCTAGCATCAACAAGGCATTTTCGCCCACAGGACTGCCGCATACTGGATGTTTTTCCCTTTTCACACCATTCTTTGTAAACCCTAGAAATGGTTGTGCGTGAAAATCCCAGTAACTGAGCAGATTGTGAAATACTCAGACCGGCCCGTCTGGCACCAACAACCATGCCACGCTCAAAATTGCTTAAATCACCTTTCTTTCCCATTCTGACATTCAGTTTGGAGTTCAGGAGATTGTCTTGACCAGGACCACACCCCTAAATGCATTGAAGCAACTGCCATGTGATTGGTTGATTAGATAATTGCATTAATGAGAAATTGAACAGATATTCCTAATAATCCTTTAGGTGAGTGTAAATAGACACATTTAAATGTGTTTATTTCACATTAAAAAATGTAATGCTATTTAACAATACAATTTTGCATTAATAATTAATGTATTTAATTAATGTTTAAAATGCAATTAAATGTAACAATATATTTCATTTTATTAACGCACCTTTTAAATTGCGTTTCTTCATATATTTGCCAATGGCTTTTCTTTTTTGTTTTAATTTGGCTTTTTTTATCCATTTGACAATTAAGTTTAAAAATGCCATTAAACAGTTGACATGTGGAAGCAACCAATGAACTTTCAACTTAGTTTTAAAGACACACCCCCACTCCCACGTCCCACTCAAAGGAGATGACGGTCTGTCATTCGACGGCTATTGATAGAGGTTTATGTGCACTATGAAGCCCGCTCAAAAGAAACGGATGCGAGGCATATCAGAATTTAATGGTCACTTGTCGCTGCTGCAGTTAAATGCTGAGCACGGTTCTCCCCGAACGTGCACGGTGTTACGTGTCCAGGAAGGGAGCCGATAAGCGCAATACCGTCAACAGAACCAATCCGTGGCACTGATTGAAAGCATGTGATTGCCACGCTCGCGCTCCACCGGATTGAGGTACAGATCAGCTGGAGAAAGACGCCGGACCTCCAGGCTGCAGCGGCCGCTAGATCCTGCCTGAAGTGAATACTTCTCTGTGCTGCCTGTTATCTATTTTATATGACTTTACTCTATGACCACTCTATCTGCCATACTTGTCAAAAACAAACCCCCCATATACTGTACCTGCACAACACAGATTGGTTCTGGCATTGTGGTTACCAACTCCTTCCTGGACACATACCACTGTGAATGCCCGGGGAGGACCGCACTCAGCATTTAAATGCTGCAGCGACAAGTGACCATTAACTTCTGATACGCCTTGCATCCATTTTTTTTGCACAGTGCACGTAAACCTCTCTCAATAGCCGTCAAATGACAGACCGTCATCTCCTTCGAATGGGACGTGGATAGGGGGTGTGTCTTCAAACATCATTGTCGAAAGTTCAACTGTCCAATGCCATTTTTAAACTCGATTGTCACATGAAAAAGAAAAGCCATTGGAAAATAGATGAAGAAAAGCAACTGGCAAATGAATGAATAAAGCAATTGCCAAATGGGTTTTTTAAAACTCAATTAGAAACATGCATTTAAAAATGACTTAATAATGTGCTATTTTATTGTTATATTTAATTACATTTTTAAACATTAAATACACATTTAAATGTGTCTACTTATTTAAAATTGGTTTACTTTACTTTATTTTAAAATTAATAGATTGATCATTTATTTCTTCATTCTTTTTTAATTGGCACCAAGCGGCTTCCATACTCAAGAAGCTAATGTGACATTAAAATGACTTTGACTCATTCTATGATTATAATTCACACTAGATCAGTAAAAGATTTATTTACCACTCGATGATCATTTAAGTGATATACGTATATGTAATAGAAAATGCGCAATTTGTCTTGTTTACATTCTGAATTCATGACGCTAATCCGCTAACGCGCTACACGCAGCTATAATATGCACCGATTACACTTTGTTATTGTAATTTATGATGACACTGACATAACTGAAAAGATTGGTTTATAAAAGAGTCTTACAGACAAAGTTAAACCAAACCAAAAAAAATTCATGACATGTTCTTGAAAAATGTCTTAATGTGAATGATCGTATAGATGTAGGTAAATTTGCACCAGCTAACGGTGTGTTCATGTTGCCTGATCTTAACTGACTAGTAGTGGTGAATCTCTGGCAAACCTTTGGCAACAATGGACAATTTGCCACACAATTGCATGTGAAAAATATCAGTGGTGAATTTGCAGCAAGTTTGCACCAAATTGGCCATGAACTCTTGATTTTCATAAGGGAATTTACCTGGCGTGTTTGTTTGATGTACAAATATTCTCCACATGAGTTATTATAATGATTTTTTATTCACCCCCAAAATACTATATCTACCAACTTTAGCAAAGGCGGTACGTAACAGACCACTGGAGAGCTCCTAAAAGCATTCCTATAACAGTAAACTAGGGATGTAAAAAATCATAATTTCGTACAATACGCTAGGGCTGTGTTCATATTATCGATGCGACAATATATTGTCACATTCTCTTTCGTCACATTCATGTTCTCAATGCACTTTGACAGTTTGATTTACATCACATGATGCAAATTAGCTGTTTTAATCACTTGAACTGTACTACATCACCACATTTAAAATGGATGACACTCTTGCTTCCGCAGTCAAAACTAAAATTTAAAATATATTTGCAATTTGTCAGGTAGGGAGACATGACTCACACAATCTACAAAACAAAAGTACTGTAGTACCACAACGAATTTCCATCTACCAGTACATACGTCAAGATAAAGCCTGAGATAAGCACTTCTTAAACAGGGTTTGTAATTAACACCCCCCCAATGCACAGTGATGGGTAGTTTTGCTCATCTGCCAGCCACTGTGGCAGCCAAATGGTCGGCACATCTCAATGTGACATTTGACAAGAAATGCTGTTGCATTTGTAGACACAAAGATGTGCGCTTGAAGGAACATGTTTGATTATATTTTGAAGAACAGATGAAAGAAAAGCCACCAGTGCGTGTCTGATTCGCCGTTTGTTGAGATGTTCAATTGTGCTCTGCCAATCATAAGTGCAGTGCGCGCTTCCCACTGAATGCTCATATGAAGAAATGTTCTCTTTTTTCTCTATGTCACTGGTCTAAATGCAGCTTTTTCTATATGTGAGCACTGCAAATGGTCTCAGCATATCATGCTGTGCATTTTAGCACAGCATGTCTTGGACTGCCTATAATCTTTGATTCTTCCTTTGCATTTATGAATGTGGCATAAAATATGGCCGATATTACTATTCGAGTTCTATTAAACTTACTAATTACAGTTTCATGCTATGATTTGTAAAAAAAAGCTTAACTTGAATGCATGAACAGTTGTGTTTGTCTTGTGATAGGCTTTGCCTTGGCTTATCTGTTACATTTTGTGTAAATACAGCCTTTGAATTCAAACCAGAATATATTTTGAACAGTAAGGATAGCACAACACATTTTAAAAGGAGAAATTACCATTATATGTAATTTGCTTTTTGGAAACAGAATAAATACTTTTCTTATCTTTATGGACCTTATTATGCTTTAAATGGTTTTACCCGTAAAGTTACACAGTTTACAAATAACAGCTGTTATCCTAAATTATGCAGTAAGCACTTCTTGAGACACCTCCCATCACAGAAACTTCACTAATGTTTTTCCCCACTTCATTGTGGCTTAAATTGATTTATATTAAATCTCAAGAGGTACACGTTCAACTCGACTGCACATCCTAGCACAGAAACTGATTGTGTGGAACAGTGTAATTATTCATTACGTGCAATGCATGTGCCAAGCATAATAATTACAGGAGAGGATTTACCAAGTCTACACTACTCAACTCCAGCTCTTCTCCTTTGATGTTTTGAGTCACCAACTGGTCATTGATGAGAAGTCCCAGATCTCTCGACGAATGGTCGTGTATTGTGCGAACTCTTGCGACATGCCAAGATGAGTCCCATACGCTAATAGAGTGATGGTGGCATAGTGGGCTAAAGCATTACAAACAGTTAATCGGAAGGTTGCTGGTTCGATCCCCACTGCCACCAACATTGTGTCCATTGTGGGAATTGTCCCTGTAATAAGTATACTGTAAGTCGCTTTGGATAAAAGCGTCTGCCAAATGCATAAATGTAAATGTACTGGTTTGGGGACCTGAGTCCTTCGAGTAAATACGATACGACAGATTTCTTGATATCGAACCCTAACCTGACGAGCGAGAGACCATCAATGAGCCACAGCCAATGAAATATAGAGAAAGCTTAAGAGGAGAGCAATGTATTGGGAAGCAGGAGACAAAAATTATTAATAAAACTTCACCCTACCCACTGTCTTAATTATTTTTTGCTGTTTTTCTTTTTTTTCCTTTGCAAAAATATGCACGAAAACAGTGAATGAATTTTGCTGTTTTCATTTTAAGATGCATTTTTAAGCGATCTTTTTGAAATGGGAAGATGCTAGCTGTAACGGCCATGTTTTTGCCAATTATGTGCCTATTTAAAGTAAAATAAAAAGAGAATGCATGAGCATGCACAAAGGGACACAGATATGAGCTGCACCAATATTAGAAACTCAGTTACAGGTACTAAACTAAAATAAAGTTTACTAAAATAAAATAAAAATGCCCGTTTTTAGTGCTTTCTCAATTTTTACTTTTTTGCACTTTATTATCATTCATTAAAACACAGATGTAATTATTGATGTCTGTCCTCATGAAATCAGAGACTCTCCTCGAAGTCTGAACACAAGTGGTCAAAAGAGACATCCAGGTGCGACAGGAATGCAGCTTAAAATAAAGCTTGATATGAACTGAATCTGCCTATTTGATCCTATTATTTTTTTAAATCCACTAGAAAACACGCTAGAAGATTTTGCCCAACTTTAATTAAACAGCATGTCAACAGATTTGATGGCATGTTTACATATTGTATACTTGTTTCAAAGATGTATACCTATAAACATACGTCTAATTAACTAACCGCAAAAAAAGGAACATTATAACATGTACATGTTTAAATAACAAAAAGTAATTTGAGGAAAAAGTATAAAGTAAATATATTTATGATTCATCATGGACCATGATTAATCTCCAATACTCACAGAAAACTCTGATTAATTAGTTCAAATGTTTTGAATGATTCACAGCCCTAAAATTAACCTGTATGTCAATATGTATTGTATTGTGGCCATCTTTATCCTCATGTATCATATTGCTGTTGGTCATACACAGCCCCACGTTATGCCGCTCTCGATATAATGTGTATCTGTATCGTTCAACACATAAATACATACATAACTGATAGGGCTACTGCTTGTTAAGTATTTAAAACCAAGCAATGCAACATTGAGAGACAAAATACAATCTCCTCCTTGGAGCACTCACACTCAAAGCAGAACAGAGCAGCAGCTTGCAGGGATACAGGGATTTGCCTGCTAGAGAGCTAGTCTAGATAGCTGGGTTAAGATCTCGAATTTGCCAAACAATGGTGTTATGTCCAAATGCAACTACCTCGAACAAGTCATTTCATTTATGCTGACATAGTGCAAATCGGTGGATAAAAACCGCAAGGCAAAATCACAGCGAGTTAGCCTCACTGATGCATTTAACTGACAACCTTTCCCAGCCAACACGGAATGTGTTTACATGCACAGCTATTTGCTGATAACTATCAAAAACCAACTTAAGAATCCATGTTTACATAAGACTTATTATTCTCTACTTTTTACGTCAAAACATAAACAGGTAAGGGCACAACACTTGTGCACATTGGATTAGTTGGTATGAATGCCGGTAAAGGTGTTTACATGCAACGTGAAATCGCGATAATGGACAAAAATTGTGTCCGTCGGTTTTTGCTTACATTGCAAAATTAATATTGATATATGTACATTTATCATAAAACCAAGAAGGATTTTCCTTTCCACAGACAGCTTCGGCTTGCTCACTGGGGGCTTAAAGACATTAAGGCATGATTTTCCATAAAGCTACTTTGAAACGTGTGCACTCCTTGTGTGCACTCTTTGTTTTTTTGTTCTTATTGTATCGTGAGGGTACTGTATCATATCAAGAAATCTGTGTATTGTTACATGCCTGCTGTAAACCATTATCAAACAACCAGAGCAGCTGCTCTCTGAAAACCTTGCACCAGTTTTATCCTGAAATGTCTCACCGGTAGGCTGGACGGGCGGTCCTGTTGAGTCAGACCCAAGTCATCGTGGTTTGGTTTCCCAGGCTGACCCCTGCTGCCGTAGCCCTCCTGCAGAACATCCTATGGAGAAAGACACAGAAACTTAGAATGATGGAAAAATGTATGGAATAAATACAGCTGAAAAAAAGGAAGTATGGGGCCAAGCACAACCAATGGCATTAACTTTTTAAATACATTTGTTTGTTCATTACATCCCAGATGGGGATGGGGATACAATTGCATATACCAGACTCCAATCATTTAAAACATCTGACTAATAGGTGGCACTAGGGCTGGGAATCGCCAACTATTTACCAAGATACTATATTTGATGAATCGTAATATAATTGGAATTGTGACTGAAAATAAATAACATCAAACCTTAATCAAACATCACAACATTAAAAATGAGGTTTGATGTAATTGACGTGTCACCATATTTGATTTACAGTGTATATGAATGATTTGATTTAAGAGTGAATAACTATTTTAATTTCATCCTGTTTATCATACAAAGTGATTTTACTCCATTAATATGACACACAAGTCTACTATGGATGGACTACTTTTATGACACTTTTGTGTGCTTTTTTATAAGCTTTAAAGTGTGTCATTATAAACTGCTATTGTATTAATATCAACAGCCGTGACATTCTTTAAAACAGGCTTCATACAGGCATCATTGAATGAAAATAAAGGACTATCAACTATTTTTTCAAGCAGCAATTTCTCATTATTATACTTTGTCCTAACCAGACGCAACACGATAGGATTCCAGCGACAAGCAATCTGTCTGTCCACAATAGTTGTGATGTGACACTATGATATTCATATACTAAAATTATGATAAATGACAATAAAATCAGTTATGCCATGCCAACTTTTGGAAAGATTTAGCACATGAATGTGGGTATGACATATTGATAGGATATTAGTCTTGGCTGACTAGATCTGGTACGCTGCTGCTGCAGAGCAAGTACAGAGACTTGCTACTGCTAGGAAAAACACATGTATACTGAGTTAGCATGTGGAAATGCATGCTGCTTTTAATAGGCATTCCTACTGCTGTCTCTTTAACATTGTTGGACTGCAAAACTGGCCATTGCTTTTGAAATTCTGATCACACATGAGGTGTACTACCGCTAAACTAAAGCCCAGTTCACACTGTATGATTTTTTTCTTTACTTTAGAACTGCTGCAAGTCAGACTGTACGACATTAACTGGGCAACAGTCATCAGTCCGTGTCACTTTGTCTCAATCACACGAACAAGCAAAATTAAAATGGTGCTGCGCAAGCAAAAAAAGCTATAGCTCTAATTTTTGCTATTTTTTGCCAGCGAAAAAAAAAAAGAAAGAAAAGAAAATTACAGAGTTTCTGGGGTTAGGATAGCTTGGTAAAAGACGCAAACTCAATGTTAGTTTGAGAGCATGCTCACACTGTGAAGATAACGCTAGCCAACATCATATTTGTGTTGGAATAACACAAAGTCCTGCTAGTAACAAAATTTCTCTCTCTCTCTCTCTCTCTCTCTCACACACACACAAACATACACACATGTTGGTTCGGCTATCAGGACTCCATAGACATAATGGATTTTTATACTGTACGAGCTAAAGATTCTATCCCCTATCCGTAAACCTAACCCTCACAAAAAAATTCACACCTCAACCAAAATTTTCTAACAGCGTCAGAAAAGGATAAAGCATAAAGGAATGATTATTGAAAGGGAAATTATTTTGCTGTTGGTTAACATGTCACACTAAACAATGTAAGACTGCCAACAGAAATCCTCGGTCTCAGACGGCAGAATCATAGTGAAAATTGTACAGTGTGAACCGGAATTAAGATATCATTCTAATTTGATCAGTTGATTTGAATCAGCTTTATTGCCCCTAAAGTTGAACATTCAGCAAGGAATAGTGTTTTTATATGAAATGCAACAGTGCTTATTGCATCATATCATTAATAAGATAAACCATCTATCAATGCATGAATCAAACTCATTCAGAATGCAGGCAATTACATACACTAATCTTTTTTTTTTTTTTTTAACATAAACATGTACTGTATGTGGTTACAGACAAATCATATAAAACATCCTCCATCTTGTCTGCACTTGACTCCAGTATCTCACTGACTTCCCTCTCAATGGTAGTCGTACCCGTAGGTTGCTCGTCATTTGCATAAAGTCAAACTTTTCACAACTTTTTTTCAGCCACGCCCACATCTTTTTGCCAAGGTTTGCTGTTGCACATGTTGCCGGAAGTCACTCTGCTCTCATTGAAAATGAATGACATCCTGTTGCTTTGTCACTGCGTGTCGCTGGAGTTGTGAATGAGGATGGAACGGGGCTGAAGTCACGCAGCAGCATCGGTGAAACAGGTGATACTCTTTGGAGACTTGTTGATATGCAAACATTCTGAAAACAGAGTAGTTCCTCAAACAGGGTTCCCACACTTTTCAAAGATCCTTTTCTAAGACTTTTCTAGGACATGTTCAATAACAGCAGAAATAAAAGTCAATGATCATCCCCTGAAGTAAAACATTCCTTCCTGAAGAAGTATTAAATGTAAAAATGTGCAGTTTATGACACATCTATCAAACCAGCTCTTTAATATGAGCTACTGAGCTCTTAGAAATAGACAAATGAATTACAGCTGAATACAGATACAGCTTCTAATGTTAAACTCTTTATTGTAGTATCACTGAGAGTTGTTCTACTGTTTAAATAAAATATTTGTGTTATTGGTATTGTTTTGTAAAATAGATTATTATTATTACATGATCAGATACAAATCCAATATCTGGACATATGACCTGCGTCTAAACACTCGCATCCGTTTCTCCACATAATTCTGCATGTGCAGAATTAGCTAAATGCGATGGAATAAATGGCAAGGGTGAACCTCTCTAGTATGTCCAGAAGAGAATAGTGGTAAAAGAACAAGAATGTGTTAGTTTATCCATAACCACATGTACAGGAATATTCTGAATAGATGTACAGTTGAAGTCAGAGGTTTACATACACCTTAGCCAAATACATCACAACTACTGACATTTTATCGTATAAACATTCCCTGTCTTATGTCAGTTATGATCACTACCTTATTTTAAGAATGTAAAATGTCAGAATAGTAGAAAGAATTGTTTAATTCAGCTTTTATTCTTTCATCACATTCCCAGTGGGTCAGAAGTTTACATACACTTTGTTAGTATTTGGTAGCATTCCCTTTAAATTGTTTAACTTGGGTCAAACATTTTAGGTAGCCTTCTACAAGCTTCTCACAATAAGTTGCTGGAATTCTGGCACATTCCTCCAGACAGAACTGGTGTAACTGTGTCACATGCTTTTTAGTTCTGCCCACAAATTTTCTATCGGCTTGAGGTCAGGGCTTTGAGATGGCCACTCCAATACCTTGACTTTATTGTCCTTAAGCCATTTTGCCACAACTTTGGAGGTATACTTGAGGTCATTGTCCCAAATGGGAAGACCCATTTGTGACCAAGCTTTAACTTCTTGGCTGATGTCTTGATATTTTGCTTCAATAGATCCACAAAATTTTCCTTCCTCACTATGCCATCTATTATGTGAAGTACACCAGTCCCTCCTGCAGCAAAGCACCCCCACAACATGATGCTGCCACCCCCATGCTTTTCTTCAGCTTGCAAGCCTCACCCTTTTTCCTCCAAAACATAACGATGGTCATTATGTCCAAATATAGATTAAAAAAATAATTCATCACACCAGACGACATTTCTCCAAAAAGTAAGATCTTTCTCCCCATGTGCACTTGCAAACTGTAGTGTGGCTTATTTAAGGTGGTTTTAAGCAGTGGCTTCTTCCTTGCGGAGCAGCCTTTCAGGTTATATCAATACTGGACTTGATTTACTGTGGATATAGATACTTGTCAACCTCCAGCATCTTCACAAGGTTCTATTGCTGCTGTTCAGGGATTGATTTGCACTTTTTGCACCAAACCACATAATTTTCTGGAATTTTTCAAGCTGCTTAAAGGCACAGTTAACTTAGTGTATGTAAACGTCTGACCCACTGGAATTGTAATATTGTAAATTAAAAGTGGAGCAATCTGACTGTAAACAATTGTTGGAAAGATTACTCATGTCATGCACAAAGTAGTCCTAAACAATTTGCCAAAAATATAGTTTGCTAAAATTAAATCTGTGAAGTGGTTAAAAAATTAGTTTGAATGACTTCAACCTAAGTGTAAATAAACTTCTGACTTCAATTGCAATATAATAGCTATTCAGGTTGGCTTAGTTCCAAAAACAACAGTGTAAATATAAAGTTGACCAAAAAGAGAGAGAGATATTTGAAAATGTTTTGATATTTAAAATATTATTTTTCATGTCATTCATAAGTTTTTAAAGCCTTAAAGGAAATCATATATAAATATATCTATTTTAAAATATAATTCCAAGTTAAATATGAATAAATGGCTTCAGGTATAACGTTTTGTATGACAATTTATCGTGACAGCACTAAAACAGACAATTAATTGTTGTATTCGCTTTTTCTGACAAAAGTCAGCTAAATTTCATAGACGTGACAGCACTACTTGTAATTGATTGTTTGAATGCGATTTGTGAGCTAAAGTGGAAAGGAAGATTTTTCAGCAAAAAAAATAAATACATCTTCTGACTTAATTTTCATCTGTTCCTCACACAAAGGACTTGAGGAAGCATAACTCATATGGAATACTTTTATGTTTCTTGTATGATGCTTATTTCTGACAGCACCTGGTCTCTGTAAGCTTTTACATTTTTTTGTATAGAAAAGAGCTGATAATTCTTCAAAACTTCTCCTTTTGTGTTCCATAGAACAAAGTAAGCCATACAGGTTTGTGACAACATGAGTGTGTGAAAACGATGACAGAACTTATCTTTAAAGTGAGCATTTGTTGGGTTTGTTGGCACAGCAATCTGGGCCCTGTGTACCATTAATGCAGTGGATATCAAGCTAAAAGCAAAAGTTATTAAAACATCTTATTCCTAAAAGTGGATACTTGACTTCCCTCAGCAAGAGTACTTTAGAAATGAAAACAGGCTTGAAAAAAAACACTTTGGAAATCTTCCAGCTAAGGTCAACCCACTCATGTACATAAACATCACCAAAAACTCCTGCACCGCTCACTTTAAACATTGAGAAAAAAAAAGAAGAAAAAAAGCAGAGGAAAAAAAAGAGGAAAATTCCCAAGCCAGACTGAGGAGTGTGTGTGTGTTGACTCTGGGTCACAGCCAGGCTACACACACACACTCACAGATGGCTGTTTACAGTTTGGTCATTACATCAGCGCTCTGGCACATGCTGATTCAGATTCCTAACAGCTGCTCCACTCTTATAACAGCAAGCAAGACCTCCCAGATTCACAACGTCACAGGAAATCTATGTGATTCCTCCCTCACTGAGTGTGGCATATGTTTCCTCACACTCAAATAATCAAGATGCACTTTCATTATGACTTATTACCAGGTTCTCAACAGGTTACGCTTCAAGACCCAGATTTAATATTCAGTTAAATGGCAACCCAACACAGTACCAACCAACAAAAGTAAACACAAATGTCTTTAAAATCTGACTGAATTTTATGAAATTTTCCATAAACTGCATGCAAATTTAACAAGACATATGCTGAAAATGAACACTGACAACATTATGTTTCATACCATTGGGGCCCATTTTAATGATTTTGCCTAGGGCCCACAAACCCATGGGCCAGCTCTGAGTTGAGTTCCACTTAATTAGCTATATCAGTGATACAATGCATCCTTCCTTTAATAAACATCTATGAGCTTTCAGCATTAGTCACATTTCTGTGGAAAAAAATTCTACCATCAGACTTTCCATTCCCACTTCACTCCTGGCTATGCAAGATGAAGTTTTGGCACACATGCATGCAACACGTTAGAGCTGTTATGCTTTTGTGGGATGCAGGTTCGAGTCCAGTCCTGGTCAGCCCGACAAAGCAACATTTGTTCAAGCAATGGTGTGAGTTTGAGGTGGGGCTATCTGTTTGACCAATCAATGGCGGAGCGGGAGTGTGTTTGGTACCAGTAGTGGCGCATTTGTATAAGGCACAGAAATATAAAAAAATTTTCTGTATTGCAAGGCAAATATTAGTGTTTTCTTAACTTAGCTTTTGTGGGTAATGTAGGTTTTTTGCTGTTTCTTCTGATGTTTGATAAGATTAACCAATAAAAAAAGCTAAATGTTGTTGAGTGAGACATGTTTGCGTAGGGTGAATCTAGCAAACCTCCTATAAAAATAAGAAGTCAAACACATGAGACTTGTAAACATCTCCATGAAAAGATCAAATCCATCTCTTTATGGCCTTTTAAGTCCCTTGTGTCCCCAGAGTTTTAGTACAGTGATTAACATATGGTCTTTGAGCAGCAGATAAAACTAAAAACATCCAGAGTGCGATTTACGCCCTAATGTAATGGCTCATCTGAAACGGCATTATCCTGCAGTTGTGATGTTAAGTACCAACGTGAAGAAAGTAATCTCTCTTGACAAACAAGAGGAATTCAAAATGGGTCTTTGTCCTCTGTGCACTATTTATGAGTGCACATTATTCTGAAGAAAAACAAATTTAATAATCCTTTATTAAAATGTGTAGGAGCTGTGGCCTTGAGGTCTGTGCGAGTGCTCCCTAGTCCCTATACATACATTACGCTCTACAAAATTGCCTGCCTCATAATACTGAAGTTAAATGCATTGCCAATTGGGCTGACCGATGTAGCAACAAAAATTATACCTCAATAATTTAATATTTTCTCTGAAATTGAATAAAAGTGTTTTTATTGAATTTTTTTTTTAACAGAGAAGCCATTCTCCTTGCAACCAAACAGCCATTGTAGCCTGAATGAATACAGGAAATAATGATATTTAATCCGTTATATCAATATAAAACATTGCATACTAATTAAAAAAACAATATTTCCCTACATACAGTATATATAATATTTTTTTATTTGTATAATAATTAAAGTACAGGGTGTGCTAAACTACTGCTTATATTATTATTATAAGGTATAACCCCTATTATTATTATACTGAATATTTGAATATTATTATATAATTTTGTTTAATATTGTTATATTGGTACCCAATTAAGATTAGAATAATACAATAATGAATTACAATTGCAAATAGTAATAAATATGCTGATAATTTTCTATTTGGTATTATCAGCATTTTTTGCAAAATCTTGTCATCGTGGTCATTGTGACCATCGTGAGGTGGTCATTGTGACCATTGTGAGGTGGTGGTGGCATAGTGGCTCGAGCACAGGGCTGCTAATCAGAAGGTCGCTGGTTCGAACCCCACGGCCACCACCATTGTGCCCTTGAGCAAGGCACTTAACTCCAGGTTGCTCCGGGGGGGATTGTCCCTGTAATAAGGGCTCTGTAAATCGCTTTGGATAAAACCATCTGCCAAATGCATAAATGTAAATGTACCCTTACAAAATTTTTTAAATCACTGCAAATTTGATATGTGAAAATGTTCTTAATTTTGGTTGCAAGACAGAGCATCACTTTCTTGAACCCTTTTGTATTTTTTCCTCTACATTCTAGTGATGTACCATCCCAATAAAAATGAATGGATTTGCTCTGACGTAGCATAAACTTTAGTGTGTAATTGTTTTGGTTCTGTTTCTTTGAAAATAAAAGTTAAGTGAATCACAACTCATTCGTCAAGGAAAACACAATAAAGTTAAAACATTATTTGTTATGAAAAACTTATTTACATTGTGGTCCTTGATATTAATATCCTCAATAATACCCAAAACCCCTTGTGCAACAGAAGAGGACGAGTTTGTGGCCATTCTCTAGTGAAATCAAAACTGCCACCACTGTTTTTAAATTTAATTAACCTACATAAAAGTGAAGTGATAATGAGTTTTTTTGTTGAATTTAGGTAAGTGCTATATGAATAGTTGTTTTATTCAACTATTGCTTGTGTGTCTGCCTTCCAGGTTAGGCTGTGGAAATTAATTTATTGAAACACTGAAAAATTAAACCAACAATATTTCTAAATTCATATTACACTTGAATTTAAAAGAATTAAAAGAATTAAAAAGCAATTAAAAAAACAAAGTTGTAAAAAATGTTGGAGAAGCGGTTTGCCAAGTCAGACGTGATGAAATACAGTAAAATACAGTGCCCTACAGTACAGGTCAAGTTAATCAAATCACAAAATAAAATGTGGCCAGTAACTCGTATACATGCACTGCTGTACATTTGTGATTTTACTTGGTTTATTGGAGTCTTTCAGTATTTGAACTTAAACCGTTTCTCACTGCCTGGTGACATTCACAGTAGGCGAACAGCCGGCAGTCCTGTGATAAACAGTAAAGTCTTGTATTATATTGGCAGTCCATCACAGGTAGCAAGGATGGCAAGGAGTCTTAAAATGATATAAAAAATAAAAAATAAAAAAAATTAACAGTTGTTTTGATCAATTTAACTTTAAGTGTGCATTAATAAATATAGGGTAATGCAAAAATGTGTATTTCATTTATTTTCTTTCATACATGATAGCTCAGATATTTGATGCCAGAGGAGGCGAACAGAACAAGACATGGCTCCGCTTGTAAACTGAACAATAAAAAGTTTAGTTTCATATGACGCAACCTAAAATGTGTCCGAATAAGGTGAAATGATGTTTGTCTCCTTCCACATTAATAAACAATAATTAGTTGAAGTGACCTTTCTAGCCAAGCTTTCAGTATCATGTCAGTAGGCCTACATAGTCAAGGCTTGTTGTGGTTAATGCAACAGATGAAGAAAGTTACATTTTGACAAATATTAATAAAACATTGTTTATTGGTATAACCGTGGTTCTATGAATAGTGGAAGACAGCCTGTTTTATTTTTAATAAACCAATTCAAATTTAAAACAAATATTCTCCTGCAATGTAATCTGTATGAAACAAAGCGATGTTCAGTTTTTACTGGTTCATCTCATTATCTCTAATGTGATCACACCCACCAGCAGAGTGTGCCATTCATACGCTAATGTGCTGAGACGATCAATGCAAATGTACACGCCCCCGACAGTGAGTTACAATGTAAACAAAATTCATTCAGATTTAGAGCGTTTGCAACGAAAAACAGGCGAGAAAGCTCCAGGAATGTAAGGAAGTTTATTTACACAATTTTCCTCAGAAGAGCGGGACTCCGATGAACATTTGTATTTTGAAAAGAGATTTGATCCAGCCGAGGATACAATTTCAGATGAGTAAGTCAATTAGTTTTCATTAGTTGACATGTTATTTTATATAAACTTGAACATATTTTACTATTGGGAGTGTTTCTAGACTTGCCAGCCAGGATTCAGAGTATTGACATTTGAAATATGTCATAATAAGCAAGTTTTAGTTACATTTAAATGCTGTTTCGGCTAAAGCAGGTATTTAAATTGTATGCTGTATAATATAAATATTATATAAATATGATATAAAAATAATATGAATGTTTAGATTATATTTTAAATAGAGGTTATGCTGCCTCATTATCATCAACAAATCTTGTGCTTGCAAATATGTGTTCAGGTTAAATTAGTAAAATGCACTTTAAATATGCCCATATTAGAAAATCAGCATATTATTATGATTTCTGAAGGATGTGACACTGAAGACTGCAGTAATGATGCTGAAATTTATGTTTTGATCACAAATTGCATTTTATAATATATTTAAATAGAAAACTGTTCTTTTAAATTGTAAAAAGAGTTCAAAATCTCAATGTTGTTTCTGTATTTTGGATCAAATAAATCCAGTCTTGGTGAGCAGAAGAGACTTAATTTAACGGTAGTGCAGGTCTAAAATTAAGTAAAGTCTTTATGTAAAGAAAATATATAGTCAGATTACTTCTTTTACCTTAAAACTTGATTTGGATCATTAAGTCTCCTCACATTCATTCTCTTTCTGTCACATTCCTCACTGATAGGTCCAGGGGGAGGGGTCTTTGTCTTTCGGGTGTGAATCACATCAATATTCATGATCATTCACGCCTCCTTGCATATTACCTTTCAACACTAAAATTGTCTTATAAAAGTTAAATTACTATATTGTTTTGTATGAATGAGTGATCAGGATGGTTTTCACATCATTTTGTAGCATAAACTCTAGGCTACAAGATCCAATTCTCAAAAGGCTTGTGGATCAATGTTTAGTATGTGTTATATGACCTTATTTCAGTGACTTACAATTTTTGTTTTTTCAAAAACCACGCATAAACATTATTTTCTCAAAAATACAAACCTGTACACACGTTGCTCACATATTATTGTAGCCCAGTTTGTGTTGAATACAGTGTAATCAGGCATTAGCCATTAATATGTTTTTAAGCAAATGAAAAAAGCACAAACTTCTCCAGGGCCCAAAATACCCTCAGACCCCAGAGGGTTAAACAAGGCTTGTTTAAAGGAGAACTCTCAGTATACCGCTGCCTTCAAAGGACGCATCCTAGCTAGCATGCAGCCTTCGAAACTAGACACAGCTGCAGCCACCATCCATATCCATAACAACAGCCAGTAACCAGCCATGCACAAGTGCAAGAGATCTTTACTTTTAGGCTTACAACGAAAAACTCCTTTGTATTATAAAGGTATATATTACATATGTAGTATTTTTGCCACGTGTAAATAAAACATTTCTTGTCTTAACCATGCCATATTTTAGCATGGTTAATGGAGAAACCATATAATGACGACATCTCTATTCGCCTTACAGTAGCTACAGTTATGGTAAAGTGAATGTGTGCCCCCCTAGAAATGTAAAATGCCCCCCCTAAATAATTAATCCTGGATCTGACACTGGCTAAATCCTCTGCTGTGAGTAATGTGAGTAAAGTGATAGTAGCTCAAGATGGCGCCGAGTATGGCTGCTGCGTCGTGGGCTCCGTCAAAACACTGCAGTTTATTGTTTGTTTTGTTTACAGTTTTGTGTTTTTTTGTCTTGGATGTTGTCTGCCTTATTGTGTACGACAGACAAACGCTTTTGGACATTGGTTCGGCAATCACACACCGAAAACCGGACTTCAAATTCCTCAATGCCGACCTGCGGTTTACAAACACGCCAGCGGAGCCCTTTGTCTGGGCTGCCCGGCCGCGGAAACGCAGAAGGAAAAGGGGAAAAAGAGCCGCCGTTCTCATCAGAGTAAGACGTCGCGCAAATCGCCCCCCACTACCCAGTATACTACTGGCAAATGTTCAGTCTCTGGACAACAAGCTCTGCGAGCTGAGAGCGCGGATCTCTTTCCAATGAGAGACGAGAGATTGCTGCGTTATCTGTCTTATGGAAACCTGGATGTCCGCGGAGATTCCAGACTCGGCCATCGAACCCACGGGTTTCTCCGTGCACCGAGCGGACAGAGCGAAAGACCTCTCAGGTAAAAGCAGAGGTGGTGGTGTACCGAGGGAATTCACTGCGGTCATTATCACAGCTGTGTACATCCCCCCACAAGCCGACACAGACCGGGCACTCAAGGAACTGTATGGGAGTATAAGTCAGCAGGAAACCGCGCACCCTGAGGCCACGTTCATTGTTGCCGGGGACTTCAACAAAGCCAACTTTAAAACAATAGCACCAAAATACCACCAACATATCAGCTTCAACACACGAGGGGACCGGGTTTTGGATTATTGCTATTCTCCTTTCAGGGATGGCTACAAATCCCTCCCCCGCCCACCATTTGGCAAATCTGACCACTCTTCCGTTCTGCTTCTGCCCGCTTACAGGCAGAAACTGAAATGAGAAGCACCCGCCCTCAGAACGATCCAGTGCTGGTCGGACCAATCAGACTCTGTGCTACAGGACTGTTTTGATCACGCGGACTGGGAGATGTTCCGGTCTGCCACCGATGACGACATCGAGGTTTACGCTGATAGCATAACTTGTTTCATCAGGAAGTGCGTAGAGGACGTTGTTCCGACAAAAACTATATGGATCTACCCTAACCAGAAACCCTGGGTTAACTGGCGCGGCACTTACTGCGCGGACCACCGCTTTTAATTCCGGGAACGCGGAGGAGCGTAAACAAGCCAGTTATGCCCTCCGTAACTCCATCAGTGCAGCCAAACGCCAGTACAGGCACAAAATTGAAGGATAGTTCAACACCACTGACTCCAGAAGGTATGTGGCAGGGAATTAACACCATCACGGACTATAAACGGAATAAAAACTCCGGCATGAGCACCGTTGCCTCTCTCCCGGACGAGCTTAATACATTTTATGCTCGTTTCGAGGACAACAACAACAACACCGCCCTCGCGGAGAGAGCACTCGCGGCCGATACTACAGAGGTTGGTTCACTCTCCGTCTCTGTTGCGAATGTAACCCGATCCTTTCGACGGGTGATTATCCGCAAAGCCGCGGGTCCAGACAGCATTCCGGGCCGCGTCATCAGAGCATGCGCGAACCAACTGGCTGGTGTTTTTACAGACATTTTCAACCTGTCCCTCTCCCTGTCTGTAGTCCCCACATGCTTCAAAACATCACCCATTGTGCCTGTACCGAAGCAATCAAAAATCACTTGCTTAAATGACTGGCGTCCTGTTGCCCTCACCCCCATCATCAGCAAATGCTTTGAGAGGTTAATCAGAGATTACATCTGCTCTGTTCTGCCCACCTCTTTGGACCCATTGCAGTTTGCCTACCGCAACAACCACTCCACTGATGATGCCATTGCATCTACAATACACACTGCTCTCTCCCATCTAGAAAAAAGGAACACATATGTGAGAATGCTGTTTGTAGACTACAGCTTAGCATTTAACACCATAGTGCCCTCCAAGCTTGATGTGAAACTCCGGGCTTAAACAGCTCGCTGTGCAGCTGGATCCTGGATTTCCTGTCAGGCAGACGTCAGGTGGTTAGAATGGGCAGCAAAATCTCCTCATCACTGACCCTCAACACTGGAGCCCCGCAGGGCTGTGTTCTCAGCCCACTCCTGTATACCCTTTACACACATGACTGTGTGGCGACACATAGCTCCAATGCCATCATTAAGTTTCCTGACGATACGATGGTGGTAGGGCTGATCACTGACAATGATGAAACAGCCTACAGAGAGGAGGTGCACACTCTGACGCGCTGGTGTCAGGAGCACAACCTCTCCCTCAACGTCAGTAAAACCAAGGAGCTTGTAGTGGACTTCAGGAAGAAAGACAGAGAACACAGCCCCATCACCATTAATGGAGCACCGGTGGAGAGAGTCAGCAGCTTCAAGTTCCTCGGTGTCCATCCACACTGAGGCCGTTGTGAAGAAGGCTCACCAGCGCCTCTTCTTCCTGAGACGGCTGAGGAAGTTTGGAATGAACCACCACATCCTCACACGGTTCTACACCAGTACTGTAGAGAGCCTCCTGACTGGCTGTATCACCGCCTGGTACGGCAATAGCACCGCCCACAACCGCAAAGACCTGCAAAGGGTGGTGCGAACTGCCAGAAACATCATCGGAGGTGAGCTTCCCTCCCTCCAGGATATATATAACAGACGGTGTGTGAAAAAAGCTCGGAGGATTATCAGAGACTCCAGCCACCTGAGTTATGGGCTGCTCTCACTGCTTCCATCAGGCAGGCGGTATCGCAGCATCAGGACCCGCACCACCCGACTACATGACAGCTTCTTCCCACAAGCAATAAGACTTTTGAACACATGATCTCTCACGATCAACAATCAGCACTGCACTTTATTAATCTTCATTTTGTCAAATATATTCTCGCTCCCAATTCAATTAGTGTATATATATATATTTATATACCCTTATCTAGTGTATGTGTATTCTACATTGTGTGTATTGTGTACATTTGATATGTAAATTGTTGTGTAAGTATGTGTACATTTGTTATGTAAATTGTGTTGTGTAAATATGTTGTTTATTGTAAAGTGGTTTATGTCTCGTCACTGTCGGAACTGCACACAAGACTTTCACCTACTGTTGCACTCGTGTACACAGTAGTGTGACAATAAAGTGATTTGATTTGATTTGATAATGTGCCAGATTTTTATAGGTGCTTTGGAGAAATTAAAGTATTTTGCTGATTCTGTCTGACACAGCTTAAATAAATAGTAGCAGTAAAAAAAAGGTTAACCCTTGTATGGTATTTGGGTGAAATTGACCCGTTTCAAATTTTTACAAGATGAAAAATGGTACAAGTATAAATTTTTTTCTACCTGAAACTCAATGGACTTAGCATATTCTGTGATAAACATGTGCAAACAAACAAAAAAATATTGAGCACACATGCTACTATTCCTCACTCATTTACATCCTTCATATGGTCTTTGGGTAAGTTTGACCCACATACACAAAGACACACAGAAACATGCCCACACACACATACACAGACACAAACAAACACACACACAGACACACACACACATACATTATTATAATCTAAGCACAGAGAAGCTGTTTGTTCTCACTTTCTCGTACTCTTTACCCTCTTTCATGTGTCCACCTGCAAACCCCTTTTTTAGAATCTTATTCGATAACATTTGAAACATCAAACATTTTCTTGCACTATGTGCCTCGCACCTGCACATCAAGGGGGTGGGACAAAAGGGATAAATACCTCTACATCACAGTACAGAATCTTCCACCCTCAGAATGACCAGAACATTTAGCTGTCAGAGGGCTTTATAGCTCATTTTTGAAGAGAGTCAGGCACACAGCGATGTGGAAGAGGAATATGAGGATAATTTAGATATCAATTCGAAGATGGTCTTCACTCGGAATATGCACCACAAGGACCATATTTGTCTAAGAATGGACAGATTGAATGGTCTTCATCCCCAGTGAGAGAGCCCACCTGCTCAGCTGCTAACATAATACGGATGGTACCAGGGCCCACACGATTTGCAGTGACTCATGTTCAGGATATCAAGTCATCCTTTGAGCTGCTGATTACTGACTCAATTCAGAAAATTGTTCTGGATATGACCAATCTTGATGGGAGACGTGTATTCGGTGACCAGTGGAAAGAGATGGACATCATGAATCTGCATGCCTACTTTGGCATACTCATTCTTGCTGGTGTCTACAGGTCAAGAGGGGAGTCCACTGAAAGTCTCTGGGATGCTGAGATAGGGAGAGCAATTTTTAGAGCCACAATGTATCTGAAGAGCTTCCATGTATTCTCAAGGATAATCAGATTTGACGACCGGGAATCAAGACCTGTTAGATGGCGGGGGGACAAGTTGGCAGCAATCCGCACTGTGTGGGACCAGTGGGTGGACCGGCTTCCCCATCTTTACAACCCTGGGCCTAATGTAAATGTGGATGAACGGCTTGTGGGGTTTAGAGGCCGCTGCCCTTTCAGGCAGTATATGGCCTCAAAACCAGCAAGGCATGGCATCAAAATCTGGGCTGCCTGTGATGCCGTTTCATCTTATGCATGGAATATGCAAATTTATACAGGGAAGCCAGGAGGAGCTGTTGAAAGAAACCAAGGGACACAAGTGGTGCTAGATATGTCACAAGGCCTCAGTGGCTACAACATTACCTGCAACAATTTTTTCACATCGTACAACCTAGGACAGGAGCTTCTCAAAAGAAAGCTGACAATGGTTGGAACAATCCGGAAAAGTAGGATGGAGCTCCCACCTGAGGATCTAACTGTGAAGAAAAGGCCAGTCCATTCCTCCAACTTTATGTTCAACACTGCCCTGGTATCTTAAATGCCAAAAAAAGGAAAAAATGTGGTGCTCATTAGCACTCTACACAGGGATGTGTAAGACAATAAGTAGCTGGGAGGACTGTAAGCCAGAGGTCATACTTGACTACAATGCCACAAAAGGAGGGGTAGACAACCTAGACAAGCTTCTGGCCTGCTACAGCTGTCAAAGAAGAACGCTACGGTGGCCACTCGTGATCTTTTACAACATGCTGGATGTCTCAGCCTACTGGAACCAAAGGAAGCTCTAAAGAAGACGACTTTTCCTTGAGGAGCTAGGCAAGGCACTGGTGGCACCGCACATCCAAAGGAGACAACATGTGCCAAGGACCCCACCTTCTCTAGCCACAGTGAGGAGAATGGCAGAGGCTCCAGCTGTCCCACCTGCACGCCTCACACGACCACAACCTCAAGATTCTGAAGTGTACTGTTGCAGTTGTGTGTGTGTGTGTGTGTGTATGTGTGTGTGTCTGTATGATTTTAGAAATAAATAAATAAAGTCCTGAACTAATAGTCTTTTCATTATTCTAGGTTGCAGCCGGTGGCAAGAGGAAGCGCTGTGAGGTGTGTGGACCATCAAAGGACACAAAGACGCAAACCACATGCAGAAACTGCAAAAAGTACATCTGTGGTACACATCCTGCCAAATTTTGTGATGCATGAGTTTTGTAAACAGGCATGTCTGTCTTTTTTCCCAAGCACCACCCCCTGTTGCATTTTCCCTATGAAACGTGTCTGATCGGGGTCACGTGACCATAATTGAGCCTATTAATACATATTTATCGTTAACGATAAATTTTGTTTATCTTGTATATCTTGTTTATTTTGTATATCTTATTAAATTGCTTATTGTTAAGTAGTCACTCAAACAGCCTACCAACAAGTCAATTTTGAAAATGGTAGTTTTGCACATCCCTAATGACATGATGTTGTGATTGCAGAGTATGACCAGCCAGCTTCACACATTCACTTTGAAGCATGCAGCACTGGTGATGGGGAATTGAGTATAGGTGCCTCTAGTACAGGAATCAACTTGTCTTTACGAACAGTAGGTGGAACACTCATTCATCATGTGTGTTTGAGTGAGAGATAATGTGCATGTGTGCAAAAGAAAGAGTGGGTGTCTGACAAACTTCAAAAGACGAAACTTTCGAAACTCTGTAGAACTACATCAATGCATGGGGCAGTGGTTGGGGCAGTAAATGGATGCTGGTTTTATTGGTATATGTGTAAGCATTTCTTTTTTGCTCTCCCATCTGCTGCTAACAATTTGTTCATGGATTAATAATTTTTCGCACCTCCCCAGTTTCTAGTTTCTATTTGATGATTAAATAAATTATTTCTATTCAGCCTGTTTCTTGTTATTTCCCGCCTTGGACAAATTTCTCTTAATGCTATCATTTTATAAATACTTTTTATTTCATGAGCTGCAATACTTATTTAAAATTAGTTTGACATAATATTGTATAATTATTTAAAACGATTATAAAGGCAGCTTGCTGCTGCTCGTTTTTTGAGGAGACAGCTGATTGCAAGGAATTCATTTGTATCTTTGTTTACACTGCACGCTTACTCACGTTCGTGTCCAAGGTGAAGTTATCGCCACTGTCATCTCCTATTATGCCCTATATTCATAACCTATTATGGGGCAGTGGTGGCTCAGCAGTTAAGGCTCTGGGTTACTGACAAGAAGGTCAGGGGTTCAAGCCCCAACACCGCCAAGACACCACTGTTGGGCCCTTGACCCTATCTGCTCCAGGGGCGCCATATCATGGCTGACCCTGCACTCTGACCCCAGCTTAGCTGGGATATGTGAGAAAAAAATAATTTCACTGTATATATGCAGAAATGTATGTATAATGTGTGACAATTGATCAATTATTATGATATAATAGTATTTATATATAGTATTTATAAGGTGTATAGATAGACAGACAGACAGACAGTATTTATAGTGTTGATTGTACTTGTATGTCATTGTGGTGTCATTACTTTTTTGGGACTTTCAGAAATGTGTGGATGTGTGTGTTGGCGAAATGAATGATGTCGCCATCGGCTAAAACGCACGTGCAGGTTACTTTACTTACTGAACAAGTGCGCACCGAGTCTGAGTTGCTTTCAAATTTACGTGAATCGCGCTACAGTTCCATTTCAACCGAACTCAGACCACCTCCTACAGGTAGTCTCAGGTTCGGTACCGCAGTGCACACCCCGTCCGAATGACAGCTATCACATTACCAATTTTTCATGCGAACCATGCTCTGTTTCGAAATAACTGCCAGTGTGAAAGCACCCTAAGCGAGTAGTATTCACTTGGTCATGTGATCCTAACATGGTAGCACCCATGAGGGGACGCTTCCAATGTAGTAATAAAACAGATTTTATAAGGCTACAGATTTTACTGCAGTCTTCATCTCATGACAGTGGTCATGATGTTATACATATTAAGGATGCACCAATACCACTTTTTTTCTTCCGATCCGATTCCGATATCGGAAATCTCAGTATCGGCTGATCCGATACCAGTGTTGTTTTTTGCATAATCAGTTTAGAATATCTTTACATTATTGTTTGAAACTAATTAGGAGTACTCTTTAATATGTAAAGAAACACAAACCTCTAACTACACATTATTTCCATACATTGTATAGCTCATTAAGAAACACTTTATTATTAACTAGTTCACTGGATGATGTAGCAGTAAAATTAACAGTAAGTCATCAGTAGAAAAGAAGCAGTTTTTTTTATTATTTATTTTTTTGCAAAATGTTCAATTTGTATCTGGACTTTAAAGGATTCAGATCTCTTTTTTGTTCAATTTAGTTGTAAGATATCAGTTCACTTTTCAACGACAGTTATTTTTTTGGAAACCATTCAACTTATAATAACAATAACAAATAATAAGATATTATAAAAGTAATATATCTCAATCATGCACCTTTAACTTTTAAACCCTCACACTTTTATTTTGACATCCTGAACTCTCCAGGAATTCCTGTAAGTGTGTCTGTTTGTAGGCAAGTTCACAGTAGTTAATTTAGCTTCTTATTCAAATTCTGGTAAAAAAATAAAAGCTGTTCTAAATGCATATTATAAGTCAACCGAACTATTGAGCATCTACATCTGAGATGTTGTTCGTGAGTAGCGCTTAAATATTGCGCACCGCTTTGAATGATAAAAATAGCCGTGAGTGGATCACCAGCCTGTGCGTGAGTTTGTGTAAACACAGCAGCAGCATTCGCTGTCGTGCCGGAGCTGCACATGCATTTTATATATTGCCTTTTGTGATTCACAGAGCTATCGCACGTCTTCAAATGGCCTTGAGTAAAATGCACGAATCATATGAACAACTTTAATTGTGTTTTAATGGTTCTTTTATGTCATTTTTTTTAGCTTGACAGTAACGAACATGAATAACACAAAGTATCGTATTTGGATCGGGCTGGTCGGACTGATACCCGATCCATCTAAAAGCTTCAGTATCGGAGCCGATACAGATCCAGGTATAGGATCGGTGCATCCCTAATACATATGTTCCTGGCAACGGTCCTGAATCTTGACAATGTCCTGATAAATAAATAAATGAAGTGGAGAAGTCTTTCAACTCTTACAGAATCAGAGTGGATCCAAAAAACAAAAACAAAAAAAAAAAAAAAATATATATATATATATATATATATATATATATATATATATATATATATATATATATTTCATTAAATCGCAGCCTTTGCTGTTTAAAAATCACACTAGGACATAGTGATTTTCATTTGTGCACTGAATGTTTATGCAATTACATTCATACGTCAGATGGTATCAGTTTTTTGAATCTGAGCATTTTGACGAGTACAAGTAGTGCAGCATTTGAAGCTATACCAATACCAGTAACTGGACATTCCTACTACATACATATGCAACGTAGTAAAGTTCCCACCAACATTTAGGGGTTCTGCCTGAGGAAAAGACCTGTACATTACTGACACTTCCTCCATTTCACAATCTCTCCTGTTGGAGACACTGGAAGCCACCGCACAGAGCAAGAAAATGAAACAGTTTTTCTTTATTAACCTCAGTGTCATATAAGAGAAAATGAAAATCTTGCCTTAAAGGTCCAGGGAATAAACAGAAGTGTCTGATTGCAATGAGACGTCCTCAATGATATTACACACAAACCCATGAGAGATCCACTCAAGGCCAGTTTCTTATTACTGCCATCTTCATACTTCATACCGTGTGTGTGTGTGTGTGTGTGTGTGTATGTGTGTGTGTGTGTGTGTGTGTGTGTGTGTGTGTGTGTGGGCTGTTACGCACAAGCTTGTACTGCAAAACGGAGAGCGAAATGCTGTGGGTATATTTATTTCTCTAGATACTCAACGATGTGTGTGAGAGAGAAAAATGGGTGGTGCTGAAATTTTTTTAAGTATAATCAATATACAGCTGTGGCCAAAATTATTGGCAGTGTCATCAATTTTACATTTTTCTGCTTCAGTTGTTGTGGTGTTGATTCACATTGTTTATAGATTATTGTGCAGAGTGATCAGATGCATTTAAAAAAATTGCAAAAAGCTTCAAAAATGGGACTATCACAAAATCCCAAATTTGGCCCTGGCACAAAATGACTAGCTAGTATCATTTCACTAATCATATCAGCAGCACTTGGGAAAGTGTGAACGAATACTAGTCAGGTGAAATCACTCTATCATTCTGATGAGTAAGAGCAGACTGATTGCTATAAAAGGAGGGAAGAAGTGCTTTTCCAAACATTGTGTTCTTGTTTGCAATGGTTACCTCGATTGGCGTGGTGTCATGCCATCGATTTGCATCAAAATGGCCTCACATGCAAGGAAATTACTGCAAAGAATATTACACCTGAAAGAACCATTTACCGGATCATCAACAACTTCAAGGAGAGAGGTTCAACAGCAGTGAAGAAGGCTTCAGGACGTCCCAGAGCGTCCAGCAAGCGCCAGGACCATCTCTTCCTGAGGAGTCAGCTACACAATCATGTCACTACCTGTGCAGAGCTTGCTCAATATTGGCAACAGGTTGGTGTGAGTGCATCTGCAGGCACTGTGAGGCGAAGACTTTTGGACAATGCCCTGGTGTCAAGAAGGGCAGCAAAGAAGCCACTTTTCTCCAAGAAAAACATCAAGGACAGACTGAAATTCTGCAGGAAATACAAGGATTGTACAGCAGAAGACTGGTGCACAGTTATTTTCTCTGATGAAGTCCCCTTCCGACTGTTTGGGACATCTGGAAAATCAATAGTCCAGAGAAGAAAAGGTGAACGCTACCATGAGTCCTGTGTTGTGCCAACAGTGAAGCATCCTGAGACCATCCATGTGTGGGGTTTCTTTTCATCCAAAGGAGTGGGTCCTCTCACAATTCTGCCCAAAAACACTGCCACGAATAAAGAATGGTATCAAAACGTCCTGCAAGAGCAACTTCTCCCAATGATCCAGGAGCAGTTTGGTGATGATCCATGCATTTTCCAGCATGATGGAGCACCATGTCACAAGGCAAGAGTGATAATGAAGTGGCTCAGAGATCATTACATTAAAATTTTGCATCCATGGCCAGGCAACTGCCCGGATCTTAATCCCATTGAGAACCTGAGAATCCTCAAAAGTTGAGTGGACAAGCAGAAGCCCACAAATTGTGATCAACTCTGAGCACTAACAAGGCAAGAATGGATCGCCATCTATCAGGATTTGGCCCAGAAGCTGATATCCAGCATGCCAGAGCGAATTGCAGAGGTTATGAAAAACAAGGGTCAACACTGTAAATATTGACTCTTTACATATATTGAATATTTTTGCCAATAAAAGCCTTTCAAACTTATGAAATGCTTATCATTGTTTTCCAGTATACCATAGAAACATGTGAAAAAATAATCCACAAATACTGAAGCAACAAACTTTTGAAAAACACAAAATGTATGTCACTGCCAATACTTTTGGCCATGGCTGTGTGTGTGTGTGTGTATATATATATATATAGTTGGCTGGCCAATCAAGCACAGTAATAGCATGGTCAGCAAACAAGTTACTAGTAGTTTTGGTACTGTGGGCAGGTACCAAGCCCTGCTGGAAAAGGAAATCAGCATCTCCATAAAGCTTGTCAGCAGATGGAAGCATGAAGTGCTCTAAAATCTCCTGGTAGATGGCTGCATTGACTTTCGACTTGAGAAAACATAGTGGACCAACACCATCAGATGACATCAAATCATCACTGACTGTGTATCACACTGGACTTCAAGCAATTTGAACAAGTCTGTGCCTCTCCACTCTTCCTCCAGACTCTGGGACCTTGATTTCCAAATTAAATTCAAAATTTACTTACATCTGAAAAGAGTACTTTGGACCACTGAGCAATAATTATTTGCAGTAATTCATGCAAAAGGAGCCCCAACCAAGTATCGAATGAATAAATTAACATACCGTTATATTTCTGTATTATAAATTCTTTATTCTAATAATTTGAGGGACTGAATATTTTATTTCCATGAGCTGTAAACCATAATCATGAAGATTAAAGCAAAAAAAGGCTTGAAATATTTCACTTGATGTGTAATGAATCTAGAATCTATATGAAAGTTCAACTTTTTTAATTAAATTATTAAAAAAAACTTTTCCACGATATATTCAATTTTTTTGAGATGCACCTGTATATATATATTATTTCATATTTCAGTATCCATTTCATACTTCAGACCTGTTCACACCAAAACCGACCAAGACTGACAAAATTATGTGAATCACAGATGAAAACTACAAAAGCTTTTTTTACACTAAAACTTTTGGTCAAACTTTATATTAGGTGTCTTTAACTACTATGTACTAACTTTAAAACACATTAAAACACGATCATTAAAAGTTTTTTTGCCAACAAGATTTTTGCAACCGACAACACAACAACACCAGCAAAAATCAACCCAAGCTCCAAGAAGTCAGATAATTGCAGTGCAAATTTTCTCCCACAGAGTGGATTTTATTTTTCTAAATATTTTTGACAATATGTGCCAAAAATTCTAAATCTAACACTTGATCATCAAATGAAAAACACAAGACAAGGACACTTGATCATCAAATGAAAAACACAAGACAAGGACCCATTAAGTAGCCTGAATGCTCACCTGCTGTGCTGGACCCCGCTGCTGCATGTAGGGGGGTTGAGAGGGGGCCACAGACTGCTGCTGTGGGGGACTGAAGTATGGGGGCTGACCCTGCTGGCAGTACCCCCCCATCCCCTGTGGACCGTACTGCGCTGGCATCTGCTGAAAGAGACCAGGAGATGCATGAGGCTTGCATACCAGGATTATACAATTATGACAAAAATCATAATTGCAGATTATTTCCTTGAAATTGTAAACACGATTATGTGATTATTGCCCACTATCCCTTGCTCGACGGAAGTGTTTGACCTCTTGCTTCAGAATTACAATTGACACACTTGAATTTGTTTTTTGTTTTTTGTATTATCTTACAAGTTACTGCCAAAGGAAATATAAAAATAAATAAAGTGATCCAGTACAATGTCATTCAAGTGTTCTGTCATTCTGATTTAACATTCAAGTTAAGTAGATAATTCAAGATTTTTTCCTTTAGCTGTTGATGAAACATAAGATCATGTCTTTAACTTTAAATATAACTGATATCTGTGTTATATTTCCTCTGCACCACATTGTAAACATCACACATTGAGAAGAGATAAGGATAGGAAAAAAATAGTATAGTTTGATTTGCATAACTAAACTTTACTACATGCATAATCAAAACATCAGCGATTATCCATACGAAACACCCTAGAACAGATCTTTTATGCTGTTTTTTCTCCAATAAGGTAGGAATCATTATAGGGAATCGTAAATTAAATGCAACAGGATGATTGACAGGTGAGTTATGGTGACACATAATGCAAATGAAGGATCTTTGGTTTCAAGACATGATTTAATGACGTGATAGTATGTCCAAATATTTGCAAACTTTTTTGATGCACACTAAAATGTGCACACTTTTCCATCACAAAAACTGTGCACACTTTAAGGGCATAGTTTAAGTAGGTGAATTGGGACTCCTGATGAACAAATGTGAATTATTATTTGAATTTGATAATGGTCAAATACTGTATGATACAAATACTTTAAGAGCACAGTGTAGAAAGACGGTTAAATTATTACTCAACCTCAAGCCTGTATGCATTTCTCTCTTCTGAGGAACTCAAAATTAGATTTTTTGCAGAGTGTTATTCACAGTCACAATTCACTGTCACTGCATCTTTTTTTACCATGCAATAAAAGTGAATGGTGACTGAAACTAACATTCTGCCTAACATCTACTTATTAGTTCCACGGAAGATAGAAAGTTAGATTAAAACAACAAGAAGGCAAGTAATGATGTCAGAAAATTTGGTAACTATTATCAATAAGGTTCCATTCATTAACATTAGATAATGCATTTGCTATCATGAACTAACAATGAACAATATATTTTTATAGCATTTATTAATTTTTGCAAATGTTCTTTACTAAAAAATATGATTGTTCATTGTTAGTAGGGCTGAAACGATTAGTCGAAGTTATCGACAACGTCATCAATAAAAAATTTACGACAAATATTTTTGTTGTCGAATAGGTGTTTGATCTAATTTAATCTAACATGAGATCACTTTAAACTGTAATAATGACGTGTGAGAGCAGCACTGCAGCTCAAACCTAACTTAGGAAGGGAAGAATTACACAGATTACAGTCCAGATCTAAAATTTCCAAACAGCTTCAGATTATGTAAATCGCAAAGTATGAGGGAATTATAATGCAAAAATACAATTTAAGTAAATACAGAAGCACTCGTTGTGGAATAATTGGAGTGAAGCAAAACTTGCGTGTCGTGCATCTTTAAAGGAAACACCCCGGCGTTACATCTTAAATGCAGTTATATTTAATGCATTATAGCTTAATTAAAGTTAAAATAATAAAGAAGCAGATCATGTAAATAACTACAAACTCCGAAACTGGCATTTCTCTGTGCGGTCAGCGCCTCTTCTATGAATTGTCCCGATTTAAGGGGGAGAGATTGCATCAGGCTAATACACACTCTGTCGAGGGGACGTTCGTCCCTCAAGCGTAAGAGCTTTATGCAGCTAGATTATAATGTATTGTCTCGCGACTTATTGAATCATAATATATGTCACTGTGCATTTCTTATCGTGAAGAAAATTGGCAATACGCAGGTTTATTAATACAAGAGAATTAGTTTTTTGTCAGTTAAAGATGGATTGAAGTGAACAGAAAGGTGAGAGAGGGTAGTCCTTTCCCTGTTATACTCTGAAACAAAATATATTTTTGATTTGTTTTTGTTTTGGTTTGTTTTCCCATATAAATATGTGAAAGTCTTTTAAAACAATGTACATTTACTTTAGGAACTATATAATTTATTTTTATCTGAGAATGTTGAATATAATATAAAAAATACAAATATTTTAAAATACCTATAGTACAAATCCTTTAAAAAAAAGATTAATTCACCAGAAAAACAGCATATGATATTCAGACTTGCTTTTAGAGAATATCTCAAATCTCAAATCACTTTATTGTCACACTACCATGTACATAAGAGCAACAGTAGGTGAAAGTCTTGTATGCAGTTACGAGCAAAACAGCAGTCATGACAGTGACGAGACAATATTAGAATAGATCTTGAATATAAGAATATTTTGTCTTTACTGCACTTGCAGAAGTATAACAAACTAAAAAATACACACTCTATATTTAAGATAAATTCGCTTAAAGCAAGTCTAAATATCTTATATATTGCTTCTTAATTAAATATATCTTGTTTTAAGGATTTTTAGACATTTTTTAATGGAAAACAAGACAAAAACACTTGATAACATTTTTTGCAGTGAATTTCTTTATTGAATTAAACTTATAAAAAGTATTTTTTCCCCCTTTAATTCAGTGAATGTCATTTAGATGTATTTTTAAAAGATATTTTTTTTTCCTTTATTGTTAGTAAGCACGTTTAATACAATCTTTCAAGTTGGGACAAAAGCAGAATAATCGGTTAAGAGCTAATGATCAATCGTTGCAATAATCGCTGAATAGTCGAATAATCTTTCTAATAATTGTTAGATTAATCGATTATCAAAATAATCCTTAGTTGCAGCCCAAATTGTTAGTTCAAAGTGCATTAACTAATGTTAAAATATAGAACCTATTTTTATTTTAAAACTTTATTAATATACGTTGGAATTAACATTTACTAATGAATAAATGATGTAAAAGTATTGTTCATTGTAAGTTCATGTTAACTGATGTAGTTAACTAACAAAATGTAACCTTATAGTAAAGGATTACCAAATGTAAATTTTTTCGGTAAATTATCTCTTCAATGTAAGCGCAGCGTAGTTCTAGCGGGAAGACTAGCAGCTGTACATCATCGCACCATTAGCTGGGTAATTCCCATCCAATCACATGTAAGCCATTGCTTTATAAGTTTGCTCACAATCTATCACATTGCTGACCTGGACAAGGGCCAAATTGGTATGGCTAGACGACTGGGTCAGAGCATCTCCAAAATGGCAGGTCTTGTAGGGTGTTCCCAGTATGCAGTGGTTAGTACCAACCAAAAGTGGTCCAAGGAAGAACAACCCGTGAAACGGCGACAGGGTTATGGGCACCCAAGTCTCATTGATACGCGTGGGGAGCGAAGGCTGCCATATGGTCCAATCCCACAGAAGAGCTGCTGTAGCACAAATTGCTGAAGAACTTAATGCTAGCCATGATAGGTGTCAGAACACACAGTGCATAGCAACTGGCTGCGTATGGGGCTGCGTAGCCACAGAGCGGTCAGAGTGTGCATGCTGAACCCTGTCCACGGCCGAAAGCACCTACAATGGGCAGGAATACTTTTGAGAAGTGAAATTTTTAAATCTCCCTTTTTTCCTTTTATTGGCAGAGAAGCAAAAAGTGACAGTTAACAATGACAATAATTTGACACAATAAATAATGGTTAAATTGTGTAATTGTATCATTAATTTATCTTATGAATATTGTGTTCTGATATTACAGAATATGGTGCTTACTGTGTAAGCTCATGCTTTAAGGGGAAATTATAATTTACAAAAAATCAGTACTGTGTAGTGTTCAGTACTAAAACCTAAGATGAGCAACAGACTAATGCAAAGCGGTACGAGAAACTCGGAAGGTTATCAGCCCAGCATGTGTGTTTGTGCGTTAAATCTCTGAACACAAACAGAGCGCATTTTATAAAAAGCTATGGTGAACCATCAGACCAGATGGCATTCCGTGAGCCAGTTTATGGCAGAGCCCCTCTCTAACTGTCAAGGCAAAGTAGAGTGAATCCATTTTGATTGGATCATGGCAGGACCAATACAAACAAATGACAAGCTTAGCCATCAGATAAGCTGCTTGGACAACTACCAGATACTTCAGAAAGTGGTTTCTTAGCAATCTCAGAAGCCAATCACAACCCTGAAACAAGAAGTGCCAAACTGAAATCTCCTCCTCATCAAGAAGGTATAAAACTATCCTCTGGATGACCAAACCTTTGTACTTAGTTCCTGGCTGTTTGAGTTTGGGAGCAATAACAGAATAATAATCAATGTCTTGAGTACCCATCCAGAGGGTCGTTAACAGGATACTCTTCTAAAACACTTCTCTGTTCTGGTCTCACTCCATAAGTGAGAGGATAACAGATCATCCATTGTTCTTCGTCTCCATCCTAGAGACAGAAAAAGACTGACCAAGTACCAAGTCTAGACTATTGCAACACCAAGTTTGGATTCCCTATACCAGGGAGATAACTACTGTAGTATTATACAGTACATGCAGAAGAATTGAAATGAATCTAGAAAAAAACCCAACCTTTGCAATCCTGAAATTCTTCACCGTCATAAATTAAGCGGCCCAGGCATCAACATTGCTCAGAAAGGCCACTCATCAAGACCTTCTGATCTTCCACACAGAGTTAAAGCAGAATTCTCTTTGAAAGTTTTCCAAAAGACCGTCAGATTTGCTTGACTCGAATACTAACTCCTTTCAACTTAATCCAGGAAAATAGTCTGTGACAAAGTCACAGTACTTTACTGATTTAACCCTCTAAAATGTACAGAATGCATTTAAATCCACAATTTATACAATACCTAGGCTTGCTAGGTAATTCTGACAATTGCTTTGAACTGTGGGAACTTGAATAACTGACAAATTAATGATTATAGTGTGATGTACCTCTTTAAAATGTGTGTAATGTTTTATCCATGTTGTATAACCAAGGATTTAACTAGTATGATTTGTAACCAGGGATTTTCATGTTTTGTTAACTACACGTACAAATATTAATGAAAGAATGTCAAATTTAGTATGCAAACGCTCGATTAGTTACATGGAGGAAGCTGATGACAACGAATATCATGTCTCTTGGACCATTCTCAAGATGTACAGTTCATGATTAAATATGCACAATTTTTGAGTGGGAGATTTGTAAGACTCCAGAACAAAGGACCATAAAATCAACTGTCAAGCCAAGAACCAACCAACACAAAGATCGCAAGGAAACACCACAACATACAAGTACATCTCCAATATTGTGCTCAAAGTGCTGGTGTATTAGCTTCAAAGCTGTACCTAAATACACGTGATATTATTTTCAATGAGCCATGAGAATAATATCTCACATATTTCGAGACCCTAAATTCTCTTCTAAATTTAGCATACCAAATTCCCTTACATATATTGGTGTTAGAAGACGGGCACATTAACGGTTCCCATCTAAATTCATCAACCCCTAAATATCCTACACTACAGCGACAAGGTTTAGCTCTGACGAGCAAACCCTCTCTTTAAGTTTTGTGCATCTGCGTGTTCCAGATGATGAATCTTGCACTAACATAAGGGATGTATATTTGCATGTTCCAGATTGCAAAAACCATCTTGGTGCTTCCAGGAGATCAGCATTCCTCAGCTCCTTCATGTTCAAGGCAGTTAAAACAGAATCCAGCTCCTTCCCCACTATAACGTGGCCCTGAGCCCCAATGGAAGACATCGCTATCACCGAACTCATTGATCGAGCAAGGAGAACGTTTTAAATACAATTTCTAAACCTCTTTCCAGAAACCTTGACATTAGTGTATACTTTCAATTTATGATTATCTAATGTTCCTTTGAAAGCATATCCTGTGTATCAAATGTCTAGCAAATAAACTTTGAGTTATTTTTTTAAATAGAAATAAGAAATAATTTCACCTTATCAATTAATAAAGAAACAGCAATTTATCTTTCATAAGATAAAAGTCATAAATTTGCCATTGCTACATTCAATTCAATCACTTGCATCTTTCCATCCTATGCAATTTATTTTACCTATTAATTTATTTGATCTTTTAGCACATTAGCACCATTTTGTAGTTTTTGTTAGTTTGCTTGTTTATCTTTTTGTAAATAAAACTAATTTTATTACAATTGTGTGTTCCTTGTGTTGATGATACAGAAGAGCTCAAAAGTTTAGGTCAAATCTTTTTCAGCTCTGGAAATCAAACCATTTTTCTGATGCCCCCCCAAATCTCTCTCTCTCTCTCTCTCTCTCTCTCTCTCTCTCTCTCTCTCTCTCTCTCTCTCTCTCTCTCTATATATATATATATATATATATATAAATAATTAAATTAATATCATACACGTGCAACTAGTCGACTAGTCGGGGGCAGACCTAAGTACAACCCCAACCAATGCTGGATTTTCAAGATGGTTACTCCTGAAAGATGGTGCAGTTTCCAATTTGTTGGGACAATCTGGTGCTTCAGGATAACAACCTGTAAGTATTTTTGGTTATTTGTGGATTTATCTACTACAGAGTGTTCAAATGCTGAGTTTTGTGCTACGGTGGAAACTCAGTGCACAGCTATAGGCCTCCACTAACCTGCTAGCTAATGTTATTGTTTTGAAACAGTTTTGCTAATCAGCTGCGTGCCTACAATTTTCTACACTTTTACCTACAATTGTGTAGAATTATGCAGATTGTTTGTCGTTCTTACTATCATGAATAGTGATTGTAAAGTAGTTCACGCTCACGGGCAAGGAAGAGGCGAGAAACCGGCTTGATTATAAATAATAGTTTAATGATAAACTCAAAGCACAAACACACACATGACGGACATGTCCGTAAGGATCTCTCTATCTCGCACCATCCTCTGCGAATGGCCTTTATCCCTCTCGGAGGCTTGATTAGCCTAATACAGGACCGGGTGTGTAGGCTTTGTTTGGTTCACAATAATCAACTGTACTTGTAAGAAAGCACTAAATTAAAACTTGCCACTGCGAAACGTCCTGCTCAAGTCGTGCTTGCGAAGGTGGTTCAAGTCGATCAGCTTGTTCTTACAAACTTTCATTATTTAATTAATTATCAGACTCTGGCTCGAACTGGTATGTCAAAAACTGACACCACTGTTACCATAGTTATAGTAGTGTTTACAGCTGCCCAGGAAGAATCTGGAGCTGAAACTCGGTTATGGTAAGGGCCGTTACATTTCCAACACACGCCAGTCACTACAGACTAGGTAAGCTCACAAATCAGAGCAGACTGGGCTTTTCGGAAAGGGGGGCTTTAAAGAGACAGGAGATATATCAGAGCATTTTGGCCAGAGTATGAACTTTTTTTTTTGCATGTAAACCTATTCTAGTAGACCCCCAAAATAAAATTATGAACCTGTAAAAAACATATTAACATAATATGGGCCCTTTAAACAGTATATTACTGAAACACCAATGACATGGTGAGGAGATATCTGAACACCAAAAGTCTCAGTGGGTGTGTTTGTCTTTGTAATCCACAACTGCCCCCCTCCAATGACATGTTGTTTTCATGATGGTGTTATGTAAGAGCTTTTTAAGGCAACAGCTGCCCCCTTCATCCGTTGTAGTCCTCATTTATCATTTATACAAAAAAGAAAACAAATCCATGAAGCATGATGATGTGTTTTTCCCGCTCCTCTCTTTAATATATGCAGAAGTGTGTGAGTGAGCATATGCACACACAGGGCTCAGATGAATGTAGGGCTGTGTTTTCCCTAGCTTCTTTAATACGGAAACTTAAGTCAAACAAGGACAAACCCAAAACTACACTATACAAAAATGTTTAAACCACTGGCTTTAAGATTTCTGTAATCTCCTGTGCATTATTTGAGGAGAATGCAAACGGATAGCACCGTTTACAAAATCCCATTTACTCCACAGAAAATCTTTAGAAATATTTTTATACGCGTACACCATTCATGAGCTCAAAGATTGTTACTCGACTGTATATGCTTCAGTAGAAGCCACATGTCAGCCTAAATTCAACTTAACAAAAATATTAGCGCCAAATATCCAGTGAAGAACTAACCTAGCCACAATCCTAAAGAAAGATCAAACAGTCAGAGAAGTTGCTGTTACCAAGAAAGCAAAAAAAATCACAGGAAATTCTTTTTCTGAAGTAAAAATGTATTGCTGTAATGTTTTGCATCATCTTGGACCTGAATGGTTTGTTTCAACTCTTTAATAAAAAAAATATTAGATCCCTATGGAGAAAATTAATAGGGAGAAGTTCCAAGGCCACTGAAAAAGTGGGAATTCACTGTTGTGAATCAAACTTTGTAATGTCGTGATTCATATCAGAGCTGGTTGGTTTGGTTCATGGCTTAGAACTCTATAAAATAATTTTTTAAATCACTATTGAGAAAATGAAGAGGGAAAATACTTTGTTCTGAAAATTACCAAAACCAATAAAAAAAATGGGCAGTCACTGCTGTGATCTTTTGCCTTATTTTTCCATTCCTTTCATCACTATTATATTTAAAATAAAAATATAAAAAAATTATAAAAATATAATAATAAAGGATTTAAAAGGACGCTGCACAATTGTAGCAAAATCTGACAACGAGATTGTGTTCAATCCCCAACAGCACAGTTAATCTATTTTGTTGCAATGTACTAAGATTGTCAGGCATGAAGAGGCTGGGGGCAGGTGAGTGGGTGGTCAGATGGACAGTGGCGCTGCCCCAGGGGGTTGAGGACTTGTGCTGATTGTGTTGTGACAGGACACAGTGTCCTCTTACTGAGCCTTCAAAACACCTGTCAGGACCAGCGCTCCCCCTTCTACGCACCTGCTCCTCACCTACCTGAGCTCACACACTCATTAAACACCCACCGCCTTCAGCAGACTCCAATGTGAGTCTGATAACACCAAAGATTCCAGGGAAACATAGAGGGGAACAGGCCAGTGTATTTAAAGACACCATGAAAACAATATTGATCCTACTTTTAAAATACATATTCCTTGTTTCATTGTACTGTACACAATTCATCAGTGCACGTTAGGGATGCCCCGATCGGGATTTTTACAGCCGATATCGATCACCAATCTTGTCACCTGATCGGCCAATATTGATTTCGCCTTTTATCAGGATATCTGTCTTTACTGACTAAATGTTAGCTTTCTGCACACTGTAACTATTAATTGAATCTTCCTTTTCCCAGTAATATCACTTTACCTAGTTTTTGTTGACAATTTTTTTTTTTTAGTTTAAAAGGCTTATTAACCCTCATGTGGTGTTTGGGTAAAAATTTTTTACTTTGTTTCTTTAATAAAAATGGTATCCTTTATCTGAGTGGTACTCTGACTTTTCCTCCACTAACTATCTAAACACACACAAAAATCTGGACTTGACTCGATAAGTCTAAGTGGTCTTTAAAAAAAACAACACTTGTGGTGCAGCAAAGCACGATGCTGCCACCCCCATGCTTCACATTTGGGATGGTGTTCTTCGGCTTGCAAGCCTCACCCTTTTTCCTCCAAACATAACGATAGTCATTATGACCAAATAGTTCAAGTTTCTTTACACCAAAGGACATTTCTCCAAAAAGTAAGATCTTTGTCCCTATATGCACTTGCAAACTGTAGTCTGGCTTCTTCCTTGCTGAGCAGCCTTTCAGGTTATGTCGATATAGGACTCGTTTTACTGTGGATATAGATACTTGTCTACCTTTTTCCTCCAGCATCTTCACAAGGTCCTTTGCTGTTGTTCTGGGATTGATTTGCACTTTTCGCACCAAGCTACGTTCATCTCTAGGAGACAATGTGTCTCCATCCTGAGTGGTATGATGGCTGCATGGTCCCATGGTGCTTTTACTTGCATACTATTGTTTGTACAGATAAACGTGGAACCTTCATGCTAAATTGCTGTAAATTGCTCCAAAGGATGAACCTGACTTGTGGAGGTCCACAATTTTTGTTTCTGAGGTCTTTTTCTCTGAGATTTCTTTTGATTTTCCCCATAATGTCAAGCAAAGATGCACTGAGTTTGAATGTAGGTCTTAAATTACATCCACAGGTACACCTCCAATCAGAAACTAATTGGCTAATTGTCTTAAGCCTTGACATAATTTTCTGGAATTTTCCAAGCAGCTTAAAGGCAGTTAACTTTGTGTATGTAAACTTCTGACCCACTGGAATTGTGATAGTCAATTAAAAGTGAAACAATATGTTTGTAAACTATTGTTGGAAAAATTCCTTGTGTCATTCACAAAGCAGATGTCCTAAATGACTTGCCAAAACTATAGTTTGCTAATATGAAATTTGTGGAGTGGTTAAAAAATTTCAACCTAAATAGACTTCAACCTAAAAGTATGTAAACTACTTGAACCGAAAGCGGTCAAGTAACATTTAGATCCTCTAGTGCTCAAATGTCTTTTTGGTCTATACAAATTTGCAGGTCAGAGTTCACCAAACTTGAATGTTGGTACACAACGAAAGACAAAACTACTTTTGCTCTCCTGCATTTGCGTCAAATTGTATGAATTGAAGAGATTGGGGCAAAAATTCTAGCGAGACTACAGCTTTAGCAAATAGCAGAAATAAACAAAAGTTAACCAATAACATCATCTCCTAAAAATCCAATCAAATCCTGCTGGATAAAATCTATCCCACCCTACATTATTTCCCCACTGGATATTCCATTTTAAAATCACATTATCGAAATTAAAGGGACAGTTCACACAAAAATTTTAATTCTGTCATAATTTTCTCACACTCATTTTTTTCCACACCTGTATGACTTTCTTCAGCGGAACACAAAAGGAGATGTTAGACAGAATGACAGAATCTGTCACCATTCACTTTTACTGTATAGACAAAAGATGCCAGCGAAGTGACTGAGACTAACATACTGCCTGAAATTTCCTACATTTTTGGGTGAACTATCCCTTTAAAGGCAAGACAAAAGGACATTGTTTTATGTTGTCTTTAAGCAGGTATAAAGGTACATATACAAATACCCTACAGTACATTCATCTTTTGCAAAAAATAATTCTTATATTGGTGCTTTCCAATGTTTTTTTAAGTTTGTTTTTTCTTTTAATCTTTTTGTAAATATGTTACATATATGACCAAAAAGCAGCCAGAAAACCTAAGATTTTAAATATTTTAAGAATATAAATAACACAGCATGGTTCCCCTGGTCTCAGCCAGATGACACATCAAATTTCAGGTAGGGTTGTAAAAAAAAAAAACATTGTCCTCTGGCCAACTTGACACCCCCAGTAGATAAAAGTAATTACGGTGTCCCTCCTGGTCCAGTACCACAGAAACTAACAGCTTAATAAGTATGTTAACTAGAGATGGGCGGTATTACTAATATTTACACTCACCTAAAGGATTATTAGGAACACCTGTTCAATTTCTCATTAATGCAATTATCTAATCAACCAATCACATGGCAGTTGCTTCAATGCATTTAGGAGTGTGGTCCTGGTCAAGACAATCTCCTGAACTCCAAACTGAATGTCAGAATGGGAAAGAAAGGTGATTTAAGCAATTTTGAGCGTGGCATGGTTGTTGGTGTCAGACGGGCCGGTCTGAGTATTTCACAATCTGCTCAGTTACTGGGATTATCACGCACAACCATTTCTAGGGTTTACAAAGAATGGTGTGAAAAGGGAAAAACATCCAGTATGCGGCAGTCCTGTGGGCAAAAATGCCTTGTTGATGCTAGAGGTCAGAGGAGAATGGGCCAACTGATTCAAGCTGATAGAAGAGCAACTTTGACTGAAATAACCACTCGTTACAACCGAGGTATGCAGTAAAGCATTTGTGAAGCCACAACACGCACAACCTTGAGGCGGATGGGCTACAACAGCAGAAGACCCCACCGGGTACCACTCATCTCCACTACAAATAGGAAAAAGAGGCTACAATTTGCAAGAGCTCACCAAAATTGGACAGTTAAAGACTGGAAAAATGTTGCCTGGTCTGATGAGTCTCGATTTCTGTTGAGACATTCAGATGGTAGAGTCAGAATTTGGCGTAAACAGAATGAGAACATGGATCCATCATGCCTTCTTACCACTGTGCAGGCTGGTGGTGGTGGTGTAATGGTGTGGGGGATGTTTTCTTGGCACACTTTAGGCCCCTTAGTGCCAATTGGGCATCATTTAAATGCCACAGCCTACCTGAGCATTGTTTCTGACCATGTCCATCCCTTTATGGCTACCATGTACCCATCCTCTGATGGCTACTTCCAGCAGGATAATGCACCATGCCACAAAGCTCGAATCATTTCAAATTGGTTTCTTGAACATGACAATGAGTTCACTGTACTAAAATGGCCCCCACAGTCACCAGATCTCAACCCAATAGAGCATCTTTGGGATGTGGTGGAACGGGAGCTTTGTGCCCTGGATGTGCATCCCACAAATCTCCATCAACTGCAAGATGCTATCCTATCAATATGGGCCAACATTTCTAAAGAATGCTTTCAGCACCTTGTTGAATCAATGCCACGTAGAATTAAGGCAGTTCTGAAGGTGAAAGGGGGTCAAACACAGTATTAGTATGGTGTTCCTAATAATCCTTTAGGTGAGTGTTTATATATATATATATATATATATATATATTTTTTTTTTTTTTTTTTTAAAAAAACGAATATCATGGTAACAGAACAGATTTTTTTTTTTTTTTTTTTATCTTTGCTGGAAATTTAGTTCATTTACTTCATAAATACTCTAATTTTGTTCCACTGAGTAAAACAAGATCACATGTGTTTGGAACAACATGAGAGTGAGTAAATGATGACAGAATTTTCATTTTTGGGTGAAACCTCCCTTTAAAGCAAACACACAATCTGTCAGTGTTCTGGGCCACAGTGAATAACAACCAGTCTGTGGAGCTGAACTTAACTCACTCCAGCAGTCAAGTTTTATTTAGTATTGCAGTCAAAACCCAGAATAGGTCGGCCCAGCAGAAAACCAGACAGCCTGCCAACCTCCTCTGACAGACAAGCAACTCATTAGACAGTCAACATCTCTGGTACACTGGGAGCACTGTCGCTCCACGCTGACAGGGTCTACAGAACCGTTTCATCTGCAACACACTCAGCATTTCCTCATGGACTGTCAATGTTTAGAACACCAGCCTGTGAGACATTCAGTTTCCCGTGGACACAATAGCATGAAGAGCGCTATTGCTACCACTGTTTGAAAGCTAAGAGTCAGTGCTGCTAATCCTGATAGCTGCGCATAGAAAATAGATATGATAGAAGGACTGACACCTGTGTGGCAGCCAATAACGTAGCTTAAAACCCTCTAGCAAAAGTGAAGAACTGCCATTAGACAAGCAACATAACTAGGTCGAACAATATTTCTAAGTAGATAGTAAGGAAAATATGCAGAACTCTGCTAAATGTATTTAAACATGGTGATAACCGTTCATAGGAGCTGAGAATTACACTTTTATCAGTAGCTGAACAGTATTCAAAAAGATTTTGCCATTCATCAGTACAGTATAAACTAAATCTTATATCACAGAAGTAATTTCACAGTAATTAACAAATGACTGATACAGTAAATGTCTGACATCAGAGCAAAAACAGCTTCACAATTTATAACACTTCAGTTACAAACAAAAATGGTCAAAACGGTAATACATAAATATTACAGGATAGTGATCGTCAGTTCCATGTCTGATTCCTCTTAACAATACCGGCTCCATATTGCTTCTTTCTGTATTTTGGGGGAAATAAATGCAATTAATATTGGATTTACTGCCTTTAGCCTGCCACGAAATTATGGGATTTCATATTTCAAAAGAACTGGTTCTTGCAAAATGTGTTTATACAGACTTAGTTATTTTATTCATTATTTTCCTTGTTGTAAAATTGATCAAATTACACACACACACACACACACAAAAAAACACAATGTATATCTTTAAAAACACATAGTCATATCAACAACCATCCAGTAATTACACTGATTTAAGTCTCCTGAGCCTTAACGGTGCACAAAGTAATTGTTTCCTCATTAAAAACAGTTTAACTCCTAAAAACATGAATTGTAATTTTGCAATATACACTACCGTTCAAAAGTTTGGGGTCACATTGAAATGTCCTTATTTTTGAAGGAAAAGCACTGTACTTTTCAATTAAGACAACTTTAAACTAGTCTTAACTTTGAAGAAATACACTCTATACATTGCTAATGTGGTAAATGACTATTCTAGCTGCAAATGTCTGGTTTTTGGTGCAATATGTACATAGGTGTATAGAGGCCCATTTCCAGCAACTATCACTCCAGTGTTCTAATGGTACAATGTGTTTGCTCATTGGCTCAGAAGGCTAATTGATGATTAGAAAACCCTTGTGCAATCATGTTCACACATCTGAAAACAGTTTAGGTCGTTACAGAAGCTACAAAACTGACCTTCCTTTGAGCAGATTGAGTTTCTGGAGCATCACATTTGTGGGGTCAATTAAACGCTCAAAATGGCCAGAAAAAGAGAACTTTCATCTGAAACTCGACAGTCTATTCTTGTCCTTAGAAATGAAGGCTATTCCATGCGAGACATTGCTAAGAAATTGAAGATTTCCTACAACGGTGTGTACTACTCCCTTCAGAGGACAGCACAAACAGGCTCTAACCAGAGTAGAAAAAGAAGTGGGAGGCCGCGTTGCACAACTGAGCAAGAAGATAAGTACATTAGAGTCTCTAGTTTGAGAAACAGACGCCTCACAGGTCCCCAACTGGCATCTTCATTAAATAGTACCCGCAAAACACCAGTGTCAACATGTACAGTGAAGAGGCGGCTGCGGGATTCTGGGCTTCAGGGCAGAGTGGCAAAGAAAAAGCCATATCTGAGACTGGCCAATAAAAGAAAAAGATTAAGATGGGCAAAAGAACACAGACATTGGACAGAGGAAGACTGGAAAAAAGTGTTGTGGACAGATAAATCCAAGTTTGAGGTGTTTGGATCACAAAGAAGAACGTTTGTGAGACGCAGAACAAATGAAAAGATGCTGGAAGAATGCCTGACGCCATCTGTTAAGCATGGTGGAGGTAATATAATGGTCTGGGGTTGCTTTGGTGCTGGTAAGGTGGGAGATTTGTACAGGGTAAAAGGGATTCTGAATAAGGAAGGCTATCACTCCATTTTGCAACACCATGCCATACCCAGTGGACAGCGCTTGATTGGAGCCAATTTCATCCTACAACAGGACAATGACCCTAAACACACCTCCAAATTGTGCAAGAACTATTTAGAGCAGAAGCAGGCAGCTGGTATTCTATCGGTAATGGAGTGGCCAGCGCAGTCACCAGATCTGAACCCCATTGAGCTGTTGTGGGAGCAGCTTGACCGTATGGTACGCAAGAAGTGCCCATCCAACCAATCCAACTTGTGGGAGCTGCTTCTGGAAGCGTGGGGTGCAATTTCTCCAGATTACCTCAACAAATTAACAGCTAGAATGCCAAAGGTCTGCAATGCTGTAATTGCTGCAAATGGAGGATTCTTTGACGAAAGCAAAGTTTGATGTAAAAAAAATCTTATTTCAAATACAAATCATTATTTCTAACCTTGTCAATGTCTTGACTCTATTTTCTATTCATTTCACAACGTATGGTGGTGAATAAGTGTGACTTTTCAGGAAAACACAAAATTGTTTGGGTGACCCCAAACTTTTGAACGGTAGTGTATGTATATGACTACTCACATTGAAATAAAGACTCCAGTCATATCAGTAACCTTATAAAAGCTGTTTTATTCTACATGGAGAGGGTTCACACATGGGGGCTGCCATGTTAGAATCACATGACCAGCTGTATACTACTCGCTTAATCTCAGTAACCATCAGTAACCATCCTGTTAGTTCACACTTTCACTTATTGATTAAATTAATCATGGCTGACTGTGTATACTAAATTTCTACAATGGCATCTGAAACAGAAAACTATTGATTATAAATGATGCTGCATACAAACCGCTTGGTGTCAGAGTAAGTCAGAGATGAAACAAAGACAAAAGTTACTGACTGAACCTTTAGCTCTCTTATGGTGTTCGGACATTTGTTCAAAAACTAAATTATTAGAAAAATTGTTTCCTTTATCTAAGCAATACAAGACTTGGTGACTTTAATGCCTTTTGTCATCTGAACATTCAAAAAAATAGAAAGAACAAAATCAGCTATTTTTTCTTTCATCAGTCAAATACAATCAATAAATCAGCCACAATGCAGAAAAAAAACATTACAGGGTGAGACTCTAAAACATACTCAGTGCAAAATGACAAACACACTTACACACACACATACACACACACACAAGAATGAACTGGTGAGACTTTAACACAACACTTTTCTTTTTTTACATTTGTCAAATAAAACCAATTAATCATCCACAATGCTAAACATAAAAACTCAGAAATGAAGGGTTGAGATGAAAGCACACTCACAATGCAGAACACACACACACACTCACACACAGAACCAGGGCATCAATAAGTGGAGCTCTACAGCCATCTTTTGGTCATTATTGGCAGTATAAGTCATCTGTTGTTTTCCAGCTGATGACAGCAATCTGACACACTCTCTCACATACACACAACCACACACTAGGGATGGCACCGAATTGGTACCGGATCCAATACTGACATTTCTACCCGGATCAGGAATCGTTGTATGTTTTGCGGCATATATTCAAAAGAATCGCTCATAAGAGTCATTTGTTTGAGAATCAGACTAGACTGGTTGCGCTGTATGTTTCGCTGTAGATTTGAGCTCTAGATTCTTCCACCATCCGTATCGGAAAAAGAATGCATGTTCAAGAACCGTTAACTATAACAAAAGTCATGAACAACATTTGGTTCCAGTATATATATAAAAAAAAAGAAAAATACCTGGTTCTCCGTTCCTGAGCCTATTATTGGATGAGCAACATTCAAGGCATTTCAATTGCAGCTTTCCTGTTACTTATCAATCTTGTAAATGTGCCCTTCTGTGAGAGTATCTGCAAAGCTTTTCATATGGCGGACACAGCAACACATGACGCTTGCATTGAAGTGCTCTGGAAAGGGACTTGAGACTTTATCTGCACATTTAGAAAATTTAGACTTAATTAATTACCTGTTGCTGAGGATACTGCATCCCTCCTACACCAACTTGGCCTCGCCCCTGCATTCCCATTGGGTATCGGTGAGGAGTGGGTGATCCATACGACTGTCCTGCATAAGCTCCGCCTGGCTGAGAGTAGGGACTGTTGCTCATTGCATACATCTGAGACCGCTTCATGGCCATCGGATCTATAGATGCCACCTATTGAGGGGGACAGCAGTCTGTGTGAACACATTCATATGACTATTATGCCTCACCAGACTGGAATACATATAGCAATCATAAGATTGAGTGGTTTTGTAAATGGAGAGATTCGGGGCAACGTGCCACTGACTGATGGGGTAGGAGGGGGACAAAGTTTTCTCTCAAGTGTCCCATCTGTGCCAGAAAGACTGAGAGCCTTCCAAGCTAATCTTCTCATGTCAATGCCAAATTCAGGCCAATTGAAGCGGCACTTACAGAAAATGTGAGCAATTTGAGAAAGCCTGGCAGGGCACTATAAATGAACAGTTTAAGCGTCAGTAGTCATGCCAAAGTGCTTCACAGTCTCGAACGCACACATTTTCTCTGACTAGACAACTATATTGTCAAATTAGAGTTATTTTATGAGCAGACATGCTCTAGTTTAGAGTAAAATTAGTTTGTGTACCATTAGGTCATCCCTAAAGAATTCGTAGTGGAATAAACTTGGAAAAAATTGCCATGACCAAAGTAATTTAAGCAGGAATGTCATCAATGACGAGTCTACAATAGCTGTTTTTTCACGCAATTGTGGAACTAGTACCTGAACTAATATCAGTTTGTTGTGGAATTATACCCATTCCAATTAAAGTCCAAGCGTCTTTTTTCAACCAGGGACACAAAAGCAAGAAATATATTTAAATAAGCTTTGACGTAAGCATGTAACGTTGTTGTAGTCAATTTTTTCTGTCAAATTAGAAATGTTCCATTTTCATGGTATGAAATATGTTTATTTTCTATACACCATACTGTAAAAACATCTTACAGATTGGAAAGTTCTCGAGTAGATTACAAAACATTTTATGTCATGTAAAAGCTCAAAGAATAATGCATTGACTTCATAAGTTGTAAACAGATCATTTTATCGCATTATTGCTCGTAACTTCATGAAACATAAGCAGAATATAAAAATCATTTCCAATGTTCCCAATTAAAGCAATTCTCCTGACTCCAAGTACAATATGATATGATTTATGCATCGTTAAAATAGTGGTCGACCAATATGGGTTTTTCAATGGACATCCAGAGCAGGGTGGTCAGCAGGCCACTATATCACACAATTTTGTTCTTGGTTTATTTTAAAATTATTATTATCATCATGTTTATATTTACAATTGTATTAATGATCTCATTTGTATTAGTATTTTTCCACCTGTTGTTGTAGAATGTTTAAGTCACTGCAAAAGGCTTGGAAGAAGTTGGAGAGAGTAAAATGTTTGATTTGGAATAATTTTTTTTACCACTTCATTATTTTGATTATATTCTCATTTAATCTGAAGTGTCATTTGAATTTAGAAATATTGTATCTGTTGGTTAATTATGAATGGACTTGTACTTGTTTATTAAATAACGTGTCAACTTTCAGTGTAATGGAAGTCACCATTGTTGATATTTACTTAAGCCACTAAAAATATGGTTAGAGGTATTCACAGTTATCGCGAGAACAGAAAAGAGGCTTGACTTTGGTGCAATCGAGTGACATTGTTATGATGATAACATAATTTGTATTGCAAAATTGGAGAACATGCAAAATAGAAACATTATCGCTTAGTGGTCTAGTTACTGTAATAACATGCTAAAGGAATATTCTGGGTTCAGTACAAGTAAAGATCAATCAACAACCTTTGTAATCAAAACATTAATATTGATTACCACAAAAATTCATTTTTACTTGCCCCACCTTTTCTATATAAAAAAATAAAAAATACATTGTGTTCAAGTGAGGCACTTACAGAAGTGAATGGGGGCCAATCCGTAAATGCTAAAATACTCACTAGTGTGATCAAATTGCTTACTAACCTTTTCTGTGTAAAGTTAAAGCCAATTTAACAACTTAGTTGCCATGATGATGTAATGTCAACAAACCCTATAACCCTAAATTGACGGTAAAGCAATTTCAAAATAAATCTATACATCAGCAATCTCCTTGGCGATTATGATTTCAAGCTTGATTACACTTCCTAGCACCATTTCCACATGCGTCAAGCGTAATCGAATTTTATTGAAAATCGAAAAGTTACATTTTGGTCACAAAATCGTTTATATCGCTTAAATTTTATGGATTACTTTTATGCTGACTTTGCTGGCGTTGTTTGGCCCCATTCAGCCCCGTTTTGCAGCTGGCCCACAAGGAGAAGTCCCAGTTCTCCCTATGGCCACTCCACCCCTGGCCCCACATTTGCCTCATAAATCGTATCCCAGACACTGATTGACTGTATGCAAATATGACCGTTATACCATGGTTACCACATAACTAAAAAATAGTAATGACACAAATAACACAATGATTTGCTCTGCTCAGTATCTCCGTATCTATGACGTTTAAATTATGATATATTTATTTATATGATATATACATATTTTTTAGAATATGTTTTATGTTTTTAAGAATATGTGAGGAGGTCGCGTGGCACCATGCGGGGGTCAGACGTGTGAATGGCGAGCTCTGCGCACTTTGATAGTTTTGAATTCTTTTGGTGTCTTAAACTGGTGAGATTCAATAAACCCTGCAACAGAACTGTTCTGTGAAGTCAACATGTCAAAGAATTGAAAGTTCTTGGGCTCTGGAGCTATTAAGACACACTTATGTGCTCAAGCTGTTACCCCAGACTGGGCCGCAGACCAGGGACTCAGTTTGGACTGTGCGGCAGGAGAGATTCAACATCAGCTGTCCAGCATGTCTGTAATGCTGGCGAAGGTCGTGGCGGACTTGGAGGATCTTGCTGTGATACGTCGATCGATCACGGTATTGGAGACAAAATTCTCTGAGATGGTTACAAGAATCAGGGATGTCGAGAAACGGATCGATTATCTGGAGTCATCGGAGAGGGAATTAGCTGCTAACCCGCTAGCATCTAAAGTAGATTTGGAACGTGTTTAGGAAAAGCTAGAAGACCTTGAGAATCCTAATCTGCAAAACGATGTCTGAATTGTTGGAATTCCTGAGCATGAGGAAGGCAGAGACATGGTAAAATTCCTAGACGAGACAATGGGGTGAGTAAGCCATTTGGTGAGTTTCATGTGGCTGCCTAGTGGGCCTGACTCACTGAACATTCACTTGACTGTCTGAGAAAGATGGGCACCTTTTGTTTCTTTTTGTGTTGGTTCCGCCTAGCAGCTGGAGTTTGTTTTGTGGAATAATACTCCTTCAAGACAATTTTGCACGACGTAGGGTCGCTTTGCACACAAGTTCCCGGCCAGGTTGAGAATAGATGCAAAGGATGGCCGTAGAGTGTTTACTTGTCCCCAACATGCGATATCCATTATAAAGTCTATAGAATGAGTGAGTCATTGTGTGGCACTCGCTTTACAGCCTAGTGGACCAGACTCACTGAACATTCACTTGACCATCAGTGGAAACTGGGCACATGTTATGTTTCTTTTTGTGTGGTTCCGCCTAGTGGCTGGAGTTTGTTTTGAGGAATAACACTCCTTTGGGACAGTGGTGGATGAATCTGCACTTTCCTTGTGTTTAGCCTCCTATTGGTGGAGTATTTTTTGCAGGACATTGGAAGGATTAGGTCATCTGTTGCATTCACTGAACAGCCGTTTGAATGTCTGAGGATACTGAAAAGCTTATGTATGTGTGTGTGTGCTGGTTACGCTTGTAGCTGAAGCTTGTTTTGTGGAGGAACACACCTTTGGGACAGTTTTGTGAATTTATCTATATGTTCTTTGTGTTTATTCTGCCTATTGGCTGGAGTTTTTAGATTTTCTTCTTTTATGTAATTCTGTCTCACAAAATTTGTATAGAAACACCGGACATGGGCAATCCGATGGCAAAAGTGTTGCTGTGGCTCTCTTAGGCATACATGGACTGTTTGAGTTTATAGGGATGGACACCAGTTGGCACTGTCATGCGCGGGGTAAATGCGCACGTTTTTCTTTTACTGTTTGTTTGGTTTGGAGGGAAGTTCCGGGTTTGACTTTTGCAATAATGTTGGAATGTGGTCTTTATAATTTTGCTTTTAACACACAATATTTTTTTTATAATATTTAAAAATGTCAACTATTAATATGAGTGGATTGTCTCTCTCCACGTGGACTGTGAATGGATTGGGGCACACCATAAATAGAAGGAAGGTTATTTATTTTCTTAAAGGAAAGAATATGACATCTTTCCCTGTAGGAAGCTGAAAATATTGGGAAGATATGGGGTGGACATGTTTTCTTTAGTGCTGGCTCAAGTAAGAGCAGGGAAGTCATTAAATTGATAAGTAAACATCTAAAATTCAAATGTCTCAAACAGATTAAAGATAAATTAAGATGAGTCATTATTGTTTTAGCAATAAAACACTGATGATCAGGGCTTTTTTTTATAGATCTTGAAGGGATGTTGCTGGCACCCCTCAAGATATAATATTGGGAGACTTTAATATTTTGATGGACTCAGTCCTTTATCATAGTGAAGCAAAAGTGTGTAAGCTACCTAGAGCAATATTGACGCTTCTCAGGATGTGTAAAAATCTTGGTTTTGCAGATATCTGGAGACATTTAAACCCATCTGGAAGGGATTATACATTTTTTTCATCAGTCCAAAAGATTTATTCTAGAATAGATTTTTCTTTTTTTATATATCCAAGTCCCTCATTTCACCTGTTGCTGATTGCTCAATTGGAAACATCTTGGTCTCAGATCACGCCCTGGTGAATTTAGAAGTGTTGCTACATATAGAGAAAAAAATCATATAGTTGGCACTTTAATGTATCCCTTTTGCAAAATCCTGATTTCCAACAAATGCTAAAGTCTGAAATTACTGTTTATATGGAGACCAACTGGTCCTCAATATCCTCTGTGGGCGTTGCTTGGGAGGCACTTAAGGTGGTTCGTAGGGGTCGATTATACAGTATGCCTCATTGATCAAAAAATCCAATGCACAAGAATTCGTACAGTGTGAAGGGAATATTAAAAGTGCAGAGGCAGAGCTGAAGCATCAATTTTCAGTTGATGGCCTCAGAGAATTGACCCAATTGAAATACAGATATAATACTATTTTGTCACGGAAGGTGGATTTTTTGCTATTCAGGGCAAGACAGTCATACTTTGAGTCAGGGGACAAAGCAGGGAAGCTTTTGGCTAGATATATAAAGCAGAGAATATCTTTTTCTACCATTCCCTCAGTGAAATCTGCTGGTGGTGAAATTTTTACCTCAGCCATTGATATTAATAATGCTTTTCAAAGAATTCTATCTTGATCTCTATAGTTCCATCTCTATGAAGATATTAGAGCCTTTGTGGAACATTTAGAACATCCTAAATTGACGACTGAGCAAAACAATTCTCTTGATTCTTAGATAAACATTGAGGAGCTTGGCAACAGGCTACAGGCAAGGCTTCAGGGCCAGATGGCTTTGCCACTGAATTTTGTAGATTTTATGCTACAGAACTAGCCCCACTTTTGTTCGAAGTTTATACGGAATCATTAAAGAATGGAAAGCTTCCGCCAACCTTGACACAAGCCCGGATCAGCCTGATTCTTAAAAAGGACAAAGATCCAAGTGAGTGTATGAGTTACCGTCCAATTTCCCTGATCCAGCTAGACTTTAAGATATTGTCAAAATTTTGGCTATTTTATTAAGTTATGACATCTCTTATACATACAGGTCACGTGAGGTTTATTTGGGGCCGCAGCACTTCTGATAACATTAGGCGTTTCATCAATATCATGTGGTCAGTGGCGAATGATCAGACACCGGTCACTGCCATCACATTTGACACAGAAAAAACACATTTTATATGGTAGAATGGGATAATCTTTTTAAGATATTGGATATTATTTAGATATTTAAGATTTTGTGCATAAGCTTCTGCTTTACACAGATTATATTTTATTATTCCTTCCAGTGGCCCAAACAGGAAATCAAATTTGTGTGATTTAGTTAGAGTTAATTTTGACCCTTTAATAAAAAGGCTTTCAAGCGAAGTGGACAGGTGGGCTGCATTACATTTATCGATGATTCAACTACCTGCTTCAGTCTCTCCATGTAGATGTCCCCCTTTCATCAAGCAATTTGATAGTGTTACGTTCCATATCCTCTTTTGTTTATGCACTCTTATTTTTAAGTTCTGGCACCTGTTACGTTCCATATTGTCTTTTGTTCATGCACTCTTATTTTGAAATCACTCTTATGTTCCTGTTTCCCAATCTTGTCATGTCCTGTTTTCCCTCCATGTTCATGTGTCTGGTTTTCATTGGTTCATTGTTTGATTACTTTATTATCAGTTCTAGTTTTGTCATTGGTTTTAGTTAATTGCCTTTATTATCTTGTTTTGAGTTCTGTTTGCCCATTGGCTTTTGTTTCCCCTTTGGTTTTGTATTTAAGCCCTCATGTTCACCTTGTCCTTTGTTGGTTATTGTTTGATGTTCCTTGTTGATCCAGTCGTCTACCGTGTTCCTGCCCGTGCCCTCCTTGGATGATTCCCCGTGTTTATATCTTTTGTTTGTACCTTTCTTTTCCCCTCGTGGATGTTTTATTTGTTCCTGTTTTCACCGTTTGCTTAACCCCTTGCACCAACCTAAATAAAGCTGCACCTGGATCCTCACTCCTTGTCTGCCTCCTCCCATAACAGATAGCATAGCGAAGTCTTTCATTTGGAATGGTAAGCGTCACAGATTATAATTCAGTAAGCATTGACAAAGGTGGGCTAGGCCTACCCAAGATTTTGTTTTATTATTATGTGCTCAGTTTCAGGCTCATTGGTCACTTCCACCGGAAAGAGCCCTTCCCTGGTTTTGTATTGAACAGGAAGTTCTTGCCCCTGTTTTGCCATTGCAAAGCATTTCTATCAACTAACCAGAGAAGTTAAATTGCACCCTGTTATCTCACATTTGCACTCTGTATGGACAAAAGTGTCCAGAGTGTTTAATTTATATTATAGTGTATATTTATTTAAATGTTGCCACGAGCTTATGGCTGAAACCCAAATTATGTATTAGTAAGCCCCCTTTCTTCTGGTCAGAGTGGATTGTGAGGGGGGGTTCCTACACTCAGTGACCTATGTAAGAGTAATGTGTTGAGATCCTTAGAAAATTTGGTTCAACATTTTGTTATCCCCAGATCTCCTTTTTTTTAGGTATTTACAGCTGTGACACTATTTTTGGGAATAGCATACACACCCCTAAAACAGCAGATACAATGGAAGTGGTGATTACTGCTTTTGAAAAAGGTCTTGACGCATCAGTGTATTATTCAGAGACTGGGGGACAGAGCTTCAACTTCTCTTTTAAAGAAAGATTTAAACTTGGAATTGGAGGAGGGAGAGTGGGATAGGATTCTAGTCTGCATCTAGAGATGCCTTGTGCAATTCAAGATTTTACATACAATCTATTTGATTGTATAGGTTATACTTAGATTGTATAGGTTTATTTTTAAAGACACACCCACCTACTGGTGATGCCAATCAGAGGATGGAAACATAACCCATGTCCTTTGGGGGTGTGTTAAGATCCATGAGTTTTGGTTGATATTTTAGGAGTTTAGTGTGTGATTGTATTGGGCACTCGGATAACAATTTGCCCCAGAATCTGTATTTGGGGCGGTCATCGATTTTGAAAACATACACCTAAAGAGTTGGGTCTTAACCAGTGTCATGATGACCAGACAGATACTATTAAGGGGTTGGAGGTCGGCTGGAGCGCCCTCATTTCAGGAGTGATGCTCGGAGATGGGAATCGGAGGACTGGCGAGTACTTTTTTTTTTTTTTTTTTTTTTTTTTTTTTTTTTCTCTCACTTGGCCTTTTCCCTCTCTTTTAAATTTTACAGTGTTTTTTGGGGGGTACTACACTGTTACAGGAAGTACACCGCCCCCCCCAGCCTGAGAGAACGAGGGAGGAATGTGGCAGGGGGGGAGGGCGGGCCGGGCCGTTATCCTACACACCCGGTCCCATATTAGGCTAATCAAGCCTCCGAGAGGGATAAAGGCCGACTGCAGAGGATGGTGCGGGAGAGATTGTTTAAAAATCATATTGCAATTATTGAGGCTAATATTGCGATTTGCGATATAATAAACAAATGGTATCATGAGTGAACTTGCTTGGTTATCAAGGAAAATGCACAAATAGATTACTGATAATGCTGAAATGTGTATTTTTCAACTCAAACATACAAACTAGCAACAACAACAACAACTATAAATGCAGTGTTTTCAAATTAAAATATATTTACAAAATTAAATAATATCTTTGCATTACTGCAAATTTGTTATTTTCTCAATATTACACCTAAATAAAATAGAACAATAAATAAGAACATACAAATTTTCACGAAAATAAGATTGTCCAAACAAACGGGGACATTTAAGCAGGATGTAACATGTACTTTGTATAAACTCTTTTGAAAAGTAATCTGGATATAAAAGTGTGGTTCACTCAATCTAACCACTAAAACTTTTAGTGTGTGTGTGTGTGTGTGTGTGTGTGTGTGTGTGTGTGTGTGTGTGTGTGTGTGTGTGTGTGTGTGTGTGTGTATTTATTTTACACACACATTTTATTGTTGTTGTAATTTTAATGTTATTTTTCACATAAGATTGTTCAATGATTCTCATCAATGATGCAACATGTTGCAAGTTGCAGACAGCGGGGGTGAGAGACGAACGAGTCCGTGTTAAGAGTGTGCATCAGCACACTCTAACAAGGCCTCGACTCCCGGTCAGATTGGGTCTCTTCCGCGACTGGTTGAAGCGGCTCTGACCACACTGAGAATGCCAATTTTGGAGTTTTTGTTTATTTACATGGCACGCACCCATATTATATGAACTTTAAGGATAAAATAAAGATATATCGCAAAGCGGTGATCTGTTTCTATCAGACACTCGAGTTGCATACAGCAGGGGTGAGAGACGAGCGTCTCCGTGTTAAGAGTGCGCATCAGCCGGTGGAACTTTAAATCTCTTCCGGTTTCGACTCCCGCTCAGATTGGGTCTCTTCCGTGACTGGTTGAAGCGGCTCTGACCGCACAGAGAATGACAGTTTTGGAGTTTGAGCTTATTTACATCCCACGCTCCCGTATTATATTAACTTTAATTATTGATGAAATAAAGACATATCGCCAAGCTGTGATCTGTGTTTCTGTGTTATTTTTTCTGGCCCCCTGTTCAGTGTCGGTCTGCTCAGCATCCATCTTCACCTGATTTCCATGCTGAACACCGGAAACTCACATGACATGACCACACGTGCCACTCCCTAAACCAAGACTGACTGGTCATCTTTTTATTAGCGGTGTAGAAAATGGGCAAACAGCTCTCCGAGAGAATGGGCTGTCACGTCCACACATGCACTTATTTATTTAATAAAATCGCAGCATTTGCCGTCATATAATTGCACAGGCTGACATCACGATTGCGATTTATAATGAATCGTGCAGCACTAATTTGTTTATTTATATATTTTTATTTTAATATTTTGTGTGTGTATATAATTTACAACCACTGGGATGTGACCATCTAATGTAATAATGGGGGTTAATATTGATTCTGTGTTTATATGTTTAGTTTTTCTATGTCAAATTGTTTATCTGAAAAAGAATATGTGATATAATTTAAAAGAAAGCAAATCAACTGAACTTTTACCATATTTTATCAGCATTTTTTATGATTGAACTTTTTTAATCATTAGAACTAAAATGTAGAAACCATGTATGAATGAAAATTATCATATTAAACAAAATAATTATATAATTTAATGACTGCTGTCAAACACTACAAGCATTGATTCATTCCATTCAGCCAGAACCAAAGAATCAAAGCACAAAAAAATTCCTTAAAGGTGCACTTAGTAACTTTTGTCTTCATGTCATCTTGGACTTACACTGACAACTAGCTGCATGGATGCAGCATCATTTAAAATAACTAGATTTCGGTTTCAGATGCCATTCTAGAAATGTTGTATTCACAGTCAGCCATGATTACTATAATCAATGTGTGAAAGTGTCAAATAACAGGATGGTTACCAAGATTAAGCGAGTATATCAAAGGTGTCTCTTTTTTCCCCCCTACCACTTAGACTTATCGAATCAAGCTGAATTTATGTATTTTTTGTAATGTTCAGATGACAAAAGGCATTAAAGTCACCAAGTCTTGTATTGCTTAGATAAAGGAAACAATTTTTCGAACAAATGTCCGAACACCATAAGAGAGCTAAAGGTTCAGTCAGTAACTTTTGTCTTTGTTTTATCTCTGACTTACTCTGACACCAAGCGGTTTGTATGCAGCATCATTTATAATCAATAGTTTTCTGTTTCAGATGCCATTGTAGAAATTTAGTATACACAGTCAGCCATGATTAATTTAATCAATAAGTGAAAGTGTGAACTAACAGGATGGTTACTGAGATTAAGCGAGTAGTATACAGCTGGTCATGTGATTCTATCATGGCAGCCCCCATGTGCCCACCCTCTCCATGAAGAATAAAACATATTTTATAAGGTTACTGATACGACTGGAGTCTTCATTTTAATTTGATTGGTCATGATTTTCTACATACAGTATTTTGCAAAATTACAATTCACATCTTTGAGAATTTTTTTTAACAAGGAAGAAATTATTGAGTGCACCTTTAATGTTAGTGTCAAATAGGATCTTACCTGAACAATTTCATAGGCTTGTGTCACTTCTTTGTCTACACATTTGACTTGGTCACTGATCTCTTTTTTTTTTTTTCTAAAATAGATATTCCACAAACATCACCTTTAATCTAAATTCAATATAATAGCCAAACAAAGAACATGGAAAAATCAAAGAACAATACAGTAGCAAGAAAAAGTATGGGAACACTTAGGAATAAGCTGGTTTTCTGCATTAATCGTGATAAAATGTGATCTCATCTTCATCAAAGTCACAAGTAGTCACAAACACAATGTTCTTAAGCTAACAACACACAAATAATTATACTCTTCCATGTCTTTGTTGAACACATCTCATTAAACATTCACAGTGCTGTGGAAAAAAATAAGTAAACCCTTGGATTTAATAACTGGTCAATCCTTCAATAACTACGGCTTAGTCCTGCACAATGTTCAGAAGAAATTCTGGACCATTTTTCCTTACAGAACTGCTTCAGCTCAGCCATATTCTTAAGATGTCTAGTGTGAATGGCTCACTTGAGGTCATTCTACTGCATCTCTACTGGTAAGGCCTAATGTCTGGGCAAAATCAAAGCTATACTGTCAAATGTGCATTTCAGTGACACAATAATATAAAACACAGTATATAATAACGTCACTTTTTTTCTCTCAATCATTAAGTTATTGATTTTTAAATTAAGGACAGAAATCATATTTTTTTTTCACTGTTGCTACCAAATCAGGTTCTGGTGCCACCATCTGTAGTATTTTGTGGCACCGGTGCCACCACTCTTATATGTTAGTCTGGAGCCCTGTGGTGGCATGTATGTTCTATTAAATAGTTTAAATGATCTATTAGCATTTATGTTTTAAAAATAGTGAAAGTAATTTTCTGCGTTGAGGCATTTCATTATTTGACAGTTATTACTACAGCTATCTGAGCTTCCAGGGCCCTTCAAGTGTCAAAAGCTCCCAGTAAATAATAAACACACAAATGACAAGGCAAACATGAATAACCCATCTAAAATTATTCTATGGTAAATTTAAGTTATTATTCCACCGACATCTGTAAATACGGTTCTGCCGTTGCAGGCCCGTGGACGCATGCAGAGCAGCACTGCTGTTAAAAAACCTCCTACAGGAAAACTGGTGTTGCTCTCTTTACAGGGACAGATGATAAGCTCTTTGAGATTACTTTGTAACCCTTTCAAGCTTTATGCAAAGCAACCATTCTTGATCGCAGGTCTTCTAAGATCTCTTTTTTTCGAGGCATGGTCCTAGTCAGCAGATACTTCTTGTGCATAGCAAACTCTAACCCACACCCCCAATCTCGTTTTATTAACTGGATGCCAGGTTTGCCAATTCCTAACTTTAATTAGCTTTTGTTGACATAAATAGCCTAAGGGTTCCCATACTTTTTCCAGCCTACACTGTGAATGTTTGAAATATGTATTTAATATGAACAAGAACAATGCAATAATGTATGTGTTATTAGTTAAAACATATTGTGTTTGTCAAATATTGTAACTTAGATGAAGCTCAAAAACCAGATTTAAGACAAATTTATACATAAATGCATGTAATTCCAAAGGGTGCTTTAGATTATTGTTGTCACACACATGACTGTATGAAAGAAATGCTGAATGTCTGTCCCCTTCAGTTTTTTGGCTGATGGTTGTACATTATTGATTATTCATTATTTCAGTAAAAAAGCAGGTAAATTGCAGCTGTCTGTCACTACTGGCAGGCTGTTGGGCTAATTAATATTAATCACGTTGTCTGTGTTCACTCGATTTGTTCAATCAAAACGTGGACTGTTAGCACTAGCAAATGGGATTACCACTTTGGAGTTAGCTCGCCCACTACTGAAGCAACCCACTGGCAGAAGTTTCTGCTGGGTGTAAAAGACTTTGTTTTAGGCGAACTGCAGCACTTTTTTCTCTTGCAGTACGAGCTTGGATGGGCCTGCCGTGGCCACTAGAAAATCGTCAAAATATTACTAACCACATTCTTGACCAATAGGTATCATTTGAAAGCTTAGAAGCTCTACTTTCCAATGCATGCAGGCATTATGACCAAAACTGAACAAATGCTCCGTTTTGATAATTTATTTAAAAAATAAATTGCACTGTACATATTACTGCAATTAGTAAAACCATCAAACTGATCAAATAGCCATGTGTCATATGTTCATTGAAAGCTCTCAAAGAGTAGAATACAACCATCCTATTTGTTTTACACACAGACACAAATATAATAACACAAATAATAGCTAAGTATATGTCTTTGACAATTATGATAGTGTTGCTTATTAGTGTTGTCAAAAATACTGGTCCTCTGGTACCAAGTCGGTACTCAAAAAAAAAAAAAAATTACAATACCACAATTTCTGAAGGTACCGAGTACCGGGTCTTCCCGGTTCCCATGCAGAGTCGGGAACTCTCGGACGCTCACAACAAGCAAAAGATTGCTACAAGCAAAGTAGCTGCTGCGGAGTCTCAACTTAATCTTGTTGAAAAGAAATGTGGAAAAAGCCAGGTTTGGAAATTCTTTGGATTTGAGGCTGATGAAAAGGGAAACATCATAGATCAGCAAAGACCTATTTGTAAACGCTGCTTTCACAATTTTTGTCCGAAAGGAGGAAACACATCAAACTTAAAGCACCTGAAATACAGACACCCAGATTTATTCAAGCAACTACAGCAGGTGAGTTTAAAAGCATATTATCATTTGTATTAGGGCTGAACGTTTAGTCGTCATTATCGACAACGTCAAAAATACAAAATTGTCGAGAAAAATGTTCGTTGTCGAATAGTCGTTTGATCTCATTTAACGTAACATGAAATCAAATTAAACTGTAATGATGAAGCACAAGAGCAGCACTGCCGTTCACGCCTAACGGAGGAAGAATTACACAGATCAGTCCAGATGCACTCTAAACTTTCACAGCTTCATCTTATGTAGATCCCAAAGTATTAGGGAATTATAAAAAAAAAAAAAAAAAAGGTAAATTCAGAAGCACTCTAGTTGTGGAATAAGCGGAGCCGGAGCTCTTTAAAGTAAACACCCCGGCGTTACATCTTAAATGCAGTTATATTTAATGCGTTATAGCTTTATTAAAGTTCAAATAATACGGAAGCAGATCATGTTAATAACTATAAACTCAGAAACTGGCATTTCTCTGTGTGGTCGGTGCCTCTTCTATGAGTTGCTCGAATGTCCCAATCTAAGGGGGAGATACTGAAACTGCACCCGACTGAGAGAGACTCTGCCTCGGGGACGCTCATCCCTCGAGCGCGGACGCTTAATGCAGATAGATTAGAACGCGATTGCTCGCAACTTATTTAATCATAATATATTCACTGTGCAATATTGCAAATTGCCAATATGCAGCTTTATTAATACGAGAGCACTTTGCACATTAGCTTGGAAATAGTTTTTTATTCATTCTATTTTATGCTTGTTTATTTAGTTGTTTTTTTTAGTACTTGGTAAAGACTTTAAGCATACATTGTATATAGTTTTGTTATAATTCAAAAATAATATATTTATCTAAGTGTTGCTCAATGGTATATTTTTGTTCTTAGTTCTGCTGCCAATGTTTTGTTAACTTTATTAATAATAGAGCGTTGTTCAGTAACCTGTTTTTGTGTTCCGCTTTGTTACTGAAAATGGTATCGAGTACCATGACATTTCACTGGTATTGGTACCATGACAACGCTATTGCTTATATGCCAGGTTTTCGCCTTTAACTTCATGAGGAAAAACAAACGGACCATAAAATATCACAGACTATTACTTAGAGGATGTGATTATCTTTCAAATGAGCCCACACACAAGGTAATCGGATGCATAGATCATTAGATCATTCACACAAAGGACAATGTTACATATAACCACCAGGAGAGGGCGACAAGAAAATGACACAAACTCGATGCCGACTCATCAAATCAAAAGAATCTCATCTGTGAAATGTTATTACTAAAATTATGCCTCTATGCTATGCATACTTTTAGTCATTGTTGTGTTTGCATCTGTAATTATTACTTAGGTCAATTAGTATGTTTATTTGCTTGGAGAGGCTTTTGGACACATGGAGACGTTTTTGGACACTATGATCAAATAATTTTGAGACACTGTAACTTTTGATTGCTTAAACAGATCAACGCAAACATTTTCTCAGATATGGCTGACATGATTTTTTTGGAGCCACCTTATTTACACCCAGAGATACATAATGTCAAATAAGAAAAATAAGAAAAAAGTTAATTTTTGGTGTGATTTTTCAGCAGTTTCTCGGGCTGAGAGTTTCAGAATGTATCATAATCTCTATCATTGAAAAAGTTTTCTTTACAATGATACCAAACACTTGACGTTCTCTGTTTAGTTTTGTTTTTTGTCGAGTTATAGACCTTTAATTTTGGGTATGCCACTGAAACAGGAAATCTTTAAAAACACATTCAGAACTTAAAGGGTTAAGCAAAATAAATGTATAAAAAGACATGTCCCCATCAGTTACAATGATTCCTATTCCACAGTTCTCAGCAGACATGCAGTTTGTTTTTCACCAGTTTCACAAGTCTCTGCAGCTCACTGTATATATAAAGATAATAATGAAGTCAATCTCTGCATCATTATTTGACAGTTATTACTATAGCTAACTGGGCTTCCAGAGCCCAACAAGTGTCAAATGCACCCAGTAAATAATCAAACACACACATATATACAGTATATATATATCTACACTACTGTTCAAAAGTCTGAGGTCATTTGGCTGAACAGTTTCAGTTCTCATGATCATAAAAATCTTAAATATTTGAAATTAGTTTTGTAGACAAAAATATAATTGTGCCAACATATTAATTTATTTAATTAAAAACCTAAAATTGTATAAAATATATTGTAAAAATGTTTTTGAAATGGATGACTTGGACTGAATAATTAAGAAAAGCAGCCAATAAGTGCCCAACATAGACGGGATCTCCTTCAATCCCAGGGTGATACCTCAAGAAGTTGGCTTAGAAAATGCCAAGAGTACATGTCTGCAAATTAGGGGCAAAGGGTGACTACTTTGAAGATGCTCAAATATAAAATAGTTTTGATTTATTTATGATTTTAGTCACAGCATAATTCCCACATTTCTAAATTAATTTCTATTATTACATAATTCTGATGACTTTACAATTATTCTAAAATGTGAAAAATAAATAAAAATAAAGAATGAGTAAGTGACCCTAAACTTTTGAATGGTAGTGTATATGCACGTATATATGAACATATACAGTATGTTCATAGCATATTAGTTTAAAAACTAGTGAGCTGCCTAATTAAACAGTCCTTTCAGCATTATAGTCCCAAATTCTAGTGAAAGGTCTACCTAAACAACATTTTGGGCATAATATTCTCAAAATCTAGTTAAGCCCAGTTTACACGGCCAACGACTTTGTCACTGGGTTTTGATCATCTCTGTACTGTGAAGTCGCTATTGGGCGTTCCTACATCTGTCACTTGAGGACTGCACAACTGGCCATAGCTTTAGAAAATCAGGGCCCATATTCACAAAAAATCTTTAATTCTCTAATTTACTCACCCTCATGCCATCCCAGATTACTTTCTTTCTTCAGCCACATTTGAAGAAAATTTAAAAATATCTTAGCTCGGTAGATTGATGTAGATGGTGATCACGCTTTATTCAGAACGGCGAATTAAGAGGAGAGGTAAGCAGTTTCCATTCTTGTTTTTGTAACATTGTTCTAATCATTCAAACAGCTAATGTTATTCTCTCCACCATGTTGGTAATGCAGTTCTCCAGTGCAGCGATTAGTTATAAACAAATTAATTATGAAACCACCATTGGTTGTCTTAAATGGTTGCTTTATTGTACCATGACGATAATAATAATAATGTGCATTGTATACATGTGCCTTGGCTTTTCTCTCTGTGTTTTAAATCCACTTTTAAAGCAACCATTTCTCTGCACAGCCTACTCATGTTGCAAAACAAACTCCACACTGAGTCAGGAATTGTTTTTTTTTTAACCTCTAGAAGGCACCGTTAAACTGCAGAACCAAGTTCAGAGTGTAGAACCCTCCAGCGCTGCCTGCTATTTTATTTGGCCCAAATAAACTTAACTTAATTTTTTTAAGTAATGTTAACTAGATGCAAGAAAACTTAACTCAAGGTGCTAGTTGCATCATATTTTGAACAAGACGAACAATCTATAGAGCACAACATTGCCTGCGCACTTTTTCAGCCGTCTGGGTTCCTGAAGTATTTTTCCCATTCATTTTTTGCATAGACTTTTCATAAAATCCTTCACAAAAGAGTTGTAAGCCATAAACCAAACCAACTAGCTCCAAGGTAAATCACAACATCATGAAGTTTGTTTTGAGGCAAAAAAAAGTATTTTAAAATTAGACAAAAAGACAAATATACAAAACAATGTACTCAGTTCATGTCTTTTATGAGGGCATGAACTACAATCCCATGAAGCATTGCAAATGAAGTAATTTAATAAAAAATGTTGGGAACATATAAAACTACTTATTTTAGGTTGTTGATTCTAAGTATAGAAAAAATGTTTTTTAAATTTATTGCAAAATATTCCGACATGTACAAATAGATAAGCGTCACATTGCTGTCAATCTGTCAGTCTGGATTTTTGTTTGACAGGACAGTGGCATCATCGTCCCATGTCTTTCTTGTGTTTGTTGTCTGTTTTTGTGTGAGTGCATGGTCTAATTTGTATTCTCTGCCGTGCGCTCTTCGGTCTGTCTTGTTTCATGTCAGAAGCACACTGTCTGGATCCTGACTTCCTGTCTGGTTTGGTTTAGCAGCATCATTTTGGCAGCATGCACTCGCGTCAACAGTTTGTCTGTCTCTCGTGAACAGGAGTGCGCCTCATGTTGCGTTCTCATTGCGTGCCCGAGACGGGAACTGTCTTCCACTTTGTGCCAAGGTTCAGTCACATTGGTCAAAAAGTCCAAAAATTGGTCGTGTGTGTGTGTGTGTGTGCGTATGTGCCCAAACTGTCGCAAAGCTGTTTTGGTCACCTGTTGCGTGCATCATGTGGCATTTACCTCGCTATGTATGCTCGGCAGGCCCGGGGTGGGTAATCGGGAGAATCGGGAGAATTCCCGGTGGGCCGCTTCACTTTTGGGCCGGTTGAGTAATTATTATTATTATTATTATTATTATTATTATTTTTATTTATTTTTTTTTACATTTGTCACGTTAGTCTATCTTCTCTTAAATAAGGCTACACACGTTCCGCATTCTGACACTGCAGCGCAGCCTCTGCATGGGTTGTACCATGTGAGGGAGTTCTCCCCTCCCCTCTCAAATAGAGTTGGTTGGGTCCATAGCGCGTCTTTTCCAAAACATTTTCTCAGCTGGATAGCTGATTTCTTTACCGATAGCTGGGCCAGCCCTACCATAACGGTACGCGTCAGGGAGGATGGATGGGAGGAAGAGGCCAGGAGGGGCTGAAAAAGCCAGGATAAATAAAAGAAAGGCATTGGAGGAGGATGCTGCCAAATGTGCCAAGCTTACAAATTTATTTTCAAGAGGACAAACACAAGTGGCAACAGGTAAAGAGAGATGGGTCTAGTAATGATTAGCATTAGCAACGCTGTAACGTAATTATTCGGCTAATACCGTTGTTGCATGCTTTGTCAACCTATTCACAAACAAAATATTAAATTTAATAAACATTTTAGCCTTTTTGTCAAGTCATCTTCATTTATATAGCGCTTTTTAACAATGTAGATTTGTATCAAAGCAGCTTTACAGAGATAAACATAATTTAAGGTAACAGAGATTGTTTTGGCTTTATAGTGGTTCTTGAATAATGTTATTTTCCATTTTTGTATCACCCAATATATGGCGATTCATAGACTTTGCAAATATTGATAACAAAACTCAAGCTTGATCTGTGTATGCAGTAAAATGACCTCTTAATTATTTTTTTGTAGCTTCTGAGCAGCAGATAAGCCAGTCCCCCGCTGAAAATGAGGAGGCCATGGCAACAGGGACAGGTAGAGAGGATACCAGAGTAAACAATATGAATTAAATTTATTTAATGTAAGAAAGAACAGTATATGACGGTACATGATAAACCAATATGTATTGTTTGTTCAGAAGTGGTTGTAGTAAAGGAGTAAATTACCACAATATGATACCCATGCAGAAAAATGAATGACCATGACAATGTCGGCCCCCATGAGGTCTCATTCCAACAAATCCAGCCTACTGCCTAATCTGAGTCTGACACCCTATGCCCTTCTGCCCTTTTTGTTATGCAATACAGGTGGGTTAGATGTTGAGAGAGGAGAATTAGAGATAGCATCCAGTGAGACAACAGCCCTGCAAGAGATCCCAGAGGCACAGGCAGATGCAAGCGTAGATGAGGAAGCCTATCATTTTGTGGTATTAATAAAACTACACAATAGTAAGAGCTGAACTGTTGCTTCATTTATCCAATTTACACCACCATGGAAAAAGTGGGCTGGTCTTAGGCCTGAAACTCCCGGGCTGAACAGTGGCGCCACTCCGGCCCTGATGCTCGGGTTTAGTTTAGTGTGAGAATGCGCGGCTTTGCATTGTCTGGTGTTGCTACGCATTCTCTCGTCTTGTTTGTCAGTTGGTATGTGCATATATTGCCTCATTGTTTTAGCGATGTGCGCTCATGCCATTTGGGTGTTATGTTGTTTTGTGAAAGCATATGGCTTTGTTTTGTTTTTGTATCGCCGCGTATCTCTATCTTATGTCATACCCCCCCTCCCTGTTTGCTAGTTTATTAGTTTATCAGTCACACCTGCCCCGTCTTGTTGATTTCTCTCCCTGTTTTAGCCTACTTGTGTGTGCTGTCCAGTGCCAGTTTGTCTTGTTAATCTGTTTTTTTTTTTCCAGTATTGTGTTTTCAGTCTTCCCTGTCAGTCCTGTTTCCCCCACCTGCTTCCTGCACAGTCCTGTTCTCCACTGCCTTCTACCCTGGATTACCTTTTCCCCTATGGGGTAGTTTTTATGTTTGTTTTCCCCCCTTGTGGTTGTTTTGGTTGGTGTTTTGGCCTTGATGTTGGTAAATAAATTCCAAAACTCTGAGTTTGGGTCCTGCCTCTACATTCCTTGACAGATAAGTAGTTTAGGGGTAAAGAGACACCCCTTGAGTAATTCACAGTGCACCATGGGAGTGGGCGGTTCGTGAGCTTGGTTGGCCACGGTTCTCTGATTGGTGAATCTTTCTCTGCTGGACCATGGGTAATGTAGTTGTTTACCATGAATCCTGCTATCAAACATGATTTTTAAATCATTTGAAATAACGCAGATGGATGGCTTCAATGGAAGCAAATAACATCAATGAACAACCTCGGAGCTCAAGGTAGATCTGTCTTATCAGTGATCATTGAAAATCCATTTGTCTATGGAAAAAAGGAATGGGATTTATACTTCTGTAACCAGACAGGTGCGCTCTATTAAACTTGCTGTAAGCGAGTTCAGCCATTCAACTTCCATGAGACTGAACATTTTGGATAAGCCACAACCCCTCTTTTCAAAACCCCAAACTTCAAATATACCAAAATGAGCTTTATTAAGACCAGAACGGTTGTTAAAAACGACAGTAGTAAAATAGTGCCCCCAACTGACAACTGTTATGAACAACATGGCATAAAATTGCATTATGACTCAATTCGCTGCAACTTTAATACAATGAGAATGTACATAACAACTGACAGGCAGAAAGCGCCATTGTCTGAGGACTGCAGACACATTTTTGTTTGCTGTTTACAGAGTCTCGAGTTGTCACAGAGATCAGTGAGATATCTCAGGGCACTTATTTCATTACTATCTTTCAGCGAGTATGACATTTTTTTGCATACCTTTCTATGATAAAAATTACTTATCACACCTTTAATGTATGAATTAAACCCACAATGCTGACAATTTCGGGTGCATAATCCAATCTACATCATTCCACTAAAAATTTGCATTCTGGAGGGGAAAGTGCTATAAACTGCAGCAATGCTCATTGAATGATCTTTCATTGTATCTGTCAACAAAAAAAATAGTGAATCTGCACTGTCCAGCCTTTAAGCCCATTATTTATGGTTGTTTAAGTTGCTCCGTGTCTGAAGTGGATGTTGGCCAATGAGAAGACAACAGAAAAAAAAAAACATGCTTTTTTTTATTGTATTGCAATAACAGACAAGAGTTTTCAGAACAGAACAGCAAAAAGAGCCAAGGGGATTAAACAAAAGTGCCAAAATAATTAATACACAGATAACAATAGACATAAGAGAAAAGGGATATTGAGGGAATAATTACCTTAAATGAAGAAAAAGAAATCCTAAAAAGTGTGCAGATAAATAAAGTCATAAATAACAGAGCTATATGGAGTCATATAGTGAAGAGTAGTTTTAATGCTTTTATGACACTGCAGCGCTGCGTTTCAAAACATTTTCTGCAGGAATAAATAAAATGACAATGTTAACGGATTGTCCATATTTTTAATTCAAGAGTTTAATATAAGACAGTTTATTGTGCTGCTCCAATCCCAATCAATAATTACCAGAAGATAAAAAGTGGTAAACAATACAGGACTGTTAATTATAAAGAAGCCCCAAATACAAATGGGACTCTTATTTTCCTATAGCTGCACTCCCGGTTGTGAGCTCACTGATGGCTGATTTGCTGAGAAAGTGAATCTGATTCAAACTGCTAACCTGAGCTCTTGAGTTCAAACCCTCAGTTCTTTTCTGGTGATTCATGAAAAAGATCAAGTCCAAAAGAGTCATTTGTTCATGACTCTCTTGCTCTGGATTTGTTGTTGCATGCGGTGCAGCAAGCTCGTTAGAAACAGAACAGGTGAAAAGCAGCGCAAGACCCAGTGGATGTGCACATACTAAAACATGAACACACACAACCCGATTGTCTCCAGTGGTGACTAGATTTTAAATTATTGTCACAATCTATTATTTTTAGTCGCATTTGCGACCATTTTGTCGTAGTCTGGAGCCCTGAATCACATTCTCCCTGTAGTGTTAACTTAGTGAAAAACTGTGGGGAACATGCCTTTATTATTTTTTTTTAAGATTTTTATTCAATGCCTTTAAAGGGGTCATTGTGATGAGGAGGAGGGCATGGTCGAGCCGTGCACAGCTGGCGCTGAATCAGCTGATCTGTGGGAGAGCGAGATAAAGGGGAGCCAGAGGCGCCGGTTCGAGGGAGAGATGCACGCAGCAGAACTGCATGTGTGTATGTGCCCTTATGTTTTGTTGTTTTAAGTTAATTTATATCATTAATGTTTATGTTGTCTGTTCAGCTGATTCAAGCCTCCTCCTTGCCCATCCTTATGGTGCGTTCATATACAACGCGAAGCGAGCGTTTCGCGCAGTGCGATTACGTACATAGTCAATGCAAAGATCCGAATAGATGCAAATTCACACCAGGCGCCGCAAATGAAGCGACTCGAACATGCGAAATCACTTCATTTGCGTATTCCGCATGACATGTTGTCGCAAAAGCCTATAAGCATTGAGATTGTCCTGATGTCACTGACGTAGTAGCAGAAGAAATCTGGAAAACTGGATGAAAACATTGTTGTAGCGGTGTGTGGGCACCCGGAATTGTATGCCAACGTCATACATGAACAGAGACCGGATGAAAAAGGGCATCGCTTGGAGGAAAGTGAGCGAGGAAGTGAACTACCTGGTAAGTTCTGAAAATATGCGCGTCTACTTGATTCCAGCTATTGGTTGTACTTTACTATGTCGTAGAAGCCCATCCTCCTGGCCTTTTCCGCAAGAGAAGTGTGAATACTCGTGGGTTTGCGTTACTCGCGCGAACGCGAGCTTAAACACAAATTTATAATACAGCGGTCAAACTTTGCGATGCGCAAATTTGTATTGTATGTTAATGCACCATTATACTGTTGCAGTGGTGCCAAACCTGAGAGGGAGGAGGGTCGCAGAATCCTCGCCACTGCGATCCGTCAGGGGAGGACCTGTGGCCGTCTGCCTGGGGACAGAAGGGGGTCTCTGCCAGCCGCCGAGAGCTGGAGGAACCGCTGCCATCCTCCAAAGAAGGGAAGGAGTGGTTCCGTCCACCAGGGGCTGGAGGACTTGCTTCCAACCACCGGGGGAGTGCAGAGGAGCGGTTGTGGACCGAGCAATAGAGCATCTGGCAGCTTTATGTTTTATGTTGTTTTAAGTTCATTTATATCATTAAAGTTTATGTCGACAGTTCAGCCAGTTCCCGCCTCCTCCTTATACTGTTACACTCATGACATGATCAACTTTTCCTTGATCTTTTAACATATAAGAGTTCATTGTACTATAAAAACATACTGTAAGTTTCAGAACTGAAAATGTCCTCCTTAAGGCTGATTTGTACTTCTGCGTTAAACCTACGGTGTAGGCTCCGCGAAATGACCAACGTGTTGGTTTGCAATTATAGTTCTGCGTTGGTGTCTGCATTGTTCTGGGAATTACACAGCCAAAATGCTAATTATACATTCATAAATAAACAAAAGCAAAGTAATTTGTGGATTCAAAAGTATTTATAAAATTATTGTAGCACTAAAAATTTGTTCAAAGTATGTGAACATGTTGACATTTAGGTAGGCTACATATTATTTACCTATTCTGTTGCCTGTATGGCAGGGAGCAAATAAATTAGCAAATACTGTATGCTTGCTCTTGAGTCACTTAAATAATACAAAATAAATATTTTGAAATACTTTTGACGTTTATCAAATTAATTAATAACTATACCTCGCTTGGCAAACACCAAATTGGTGTCGTTTTAAAGACTATATTAAACAATGCATATAGACAATATAACAAACTCTTATCTGGTGCTTTTTAATTTGCTGACAAATTAGAAGTGTTCCATTTCCATAACTTGTGCAGATCAGAAAGATGGAGAGTAGAATACAACACATACTGTTTCACTCACATATCAAATTAATATAAAGTAAAAGCCCTGAGGAAAAAAAAAAAAAAAAAAAGCTTTTAGAGTTTATAAGCTGTAGTGTTGGGTTTGAGTTCACCTTAGTCGAATCCAAGTCTTTAAACAATCGAGTCAATATAAATGTGAAAAACAAAAGATTAGTCTTCAAACAACTTCAAATGTTGTTTCAGAATGAAAGCATATGCGAGACAAAACTGTCCTTCAGCACACTTTGTTGACATTTCATTTATTTGTTGCTTTTCCCTACCACTCAAACATACTCCAAAGAGAGTGAAAGCTGCGTTAGACATTACTTTATTATTACTTTATTATTATTCCAAGTTTTTATTTCTACTTCATTTTCAATTTGTCCATTCAATTTAGTTTTATCTAAAAGTATGGGTGAGATACATTTAATGTAATTAACTAAATACATTAACTCTGTTTAATACATTTAATAAATAGTCATATTAAAACATTTAATAATGCCCATAAAATTAAAAACGGAAAATAAAAACAGAAAAGATTCGATACCGTTAAAAAAATATTTATCTACTACAGTATTGCACTTCACAATTTTCATTCCTCCTGCTGTGTCCAGGTGTAGTCTACTTCCCTAAAGTCAAGATCAAACATTTCTTCCTTTCACTAATAGGTGATAATAGGTGAATCGAGACTTCTCTCCTCACTTATGTTCTTCATTGTATTTTCTGACTTTTTTGCCATTGAAATGCAAGTGACAGCTTTACAGGTAACACAGTTGTACAATTTCCATCATGGTCCATTTCACCCGTCATGTTAGTTTATATGTCCCTGATATGTAGTCAATTTATTTTTGTCTCGATATAGTAGCGCTGCAATATAATTTTTTGGATTATTGTAGGGTTGCAGCGGTATACCGGTTTTACGAAAATTGACGGTTATCATACCATGTACATTTGCTTATCTACGCTATTTGAGAAAAAAATGCAACCAGACGGAGAATCTCACATACGCGTGCGGATCTCCTTTCCTCCTTGTCTGCCTGTCAGACTCGTCAACTTGCGTCACACACACATACACACAAACGCAGCGGAGAAAATGTCAGAGAGAAGCAAGGCGAGGGGGTCTGACATGAGTGTGTGTGTGAGTTAAAGCAGTGTTTCTCAACAAGAAAGAGCAATGCCATGGTTCTCCCATTGAAGATAGACGTGATAGACTATTTAGGACTGCCGAGGCAGACTTAATGATAATCTCGCAAACAGCTAAAGCAGACATGGGCAATATACAGTCATTTATCGTAAAATAATTTTTATTTTTCATTGGATATTTCAGTTAACTTGCATTGGGACATAACGCGTCTCCGCAAGCGTTTACCACGCTCATGGTTGCCAGATAAGAGACGCAACACCCCCAGTTTGAGATTCATACTTGCGCAAATTGGAAATATTCCGCCTAATGTAATACTTATTTTGTACAATCTGGCAACCATGCACGCGGGTGCGCTATTTATATCTTGCTTTCCCCTTTGAACAAACTTATCGATCTGTAGTGCAATATTCTGCTCAAGGAAAAGTGTTATACGGCTACTCTGTGTTCATTCTTGAGGCTTCTTGTGATGTTTGGTGCTACTAATTTTGCAGGTAAACCTTCTCAGTGATTAAATTAAATATAAAAGTGGATGTCGGCATCATTGACACACGGAGGAGTAATCACTGACATGCGAGCAAAAGCAAGCCAGAAACAAATGTTTATGTATTTATTATTTGTGCAATTTAGAAATGTTGAAGTCCCTTCGCGCCTGTATGTTAATCTAACACTTGCAGTATTCATAGTCATGCAGTCTGTGTTATTCAGTTGTATGCTGAATGTCAAACGTTGACATCAACAACAAAAATAATGTCACTTGATGCATGTTCTTGTACTGGAAAACCATGAACAAAACTATGCAATATAAAAAGAAATGCAACCCAAGATACATTAAATACAGGTTATGTTTAATCTATGGCAGGTCGCCACTTGATGTCCAATGTAAAATCTGCGTCCTGAAGCAAACCCAGTTGAGAAGCACTGAGTTAAAGTGACAGACAGGAGCAGTCTACAGTATATGTTAACTGTTAATAATCATAGGACATTACTTCAAAAGCTCACACAGCTGATGTTATTTTTCATTCAGTAGTTAATTTAACATATAAACTAACATTCTTTAGTTATATAACATGTTATAGTTACATGCTATTTTTTCTCATGTTTATAATTCGATTTATTATTATAATTCTGTTAGCTTTCTTATTATTCTATTTAATTTTCAAAAGGGAGATTTTTTTTTACACATACTTCAATAAAATAAATGGTTTCAAGTTTCAAATATAGTAAAGTTTTTGCTCCAAAATAAATAAATAAATAAATAAAATAACCCTTCTGTTTTCACTGATAATAGTAATTGTGTAATACCGTATACAGTGATATTTTCTGAGACGGTTATCATACCGTGAAAATCTCATACCGTTGCAACCCTAGATTATAGCAAAAATCCTAATTGTCGATTATTGCTCTTGATATTGTAAATCGCAATTATTAAATGTTGATTTAAAAAAAATTATTACCGTGACGTCACAAAGCAAGCAAACGTGTGGTTCTTCAGAGAAGCAGATTTCAATGGTGGATATGAGCTGAGCTTCAGTTTCTTTTAAGCAATATATTGTATTGTATTTTATATTGTAATAATGTTTGTTAAGGTAAGGCAAAAGAAAATTATTGTAAATTGATATCTATGGTATAGAATAAATTGAATTATTGCTAAATTACTGCTTAAATTATTAGTGCACGTACATAAACATGTACGTAAATAATATTACATAATCAATATTCAAACTTATTAACATCTGATTTAAATCAACCAAGTTACTCTGTTCAGTAAGACCTTTGGTGGCGAGAAGGGTGACCATTCATCCCGTTAGATCTTCAACGGTGATCTTGTTCATGTAAGATCATCGCTAGATAATTTTTGGCCTCAGTGGTTGCACTTTGGAAATTAAAAATGTCCAGGTTACGGATGTAACCTCCGTTCCCTGTTGGAGGGAACGAGATATTGTGTTGAAAAAGCGACACAAGGGGTCGCTCATGAGTGCCGTATATACCTCTGATCTATGAAAAAAGGCCAAAGAGAAGTTGGCAGACAGAATTTGCATGTCCCGCCCCTGGACATACAGGTATAAAGGCGGGGAAATACGTTTCATTCAGGATTATTCTGAGGAGCCGGAAAGGGTCTGGCAACAACAGTGGCTCGGCTCAGCGACGTGGCCGGGAGGACACAACGTCTCGTTCCCTCCATCAGGGAACGGAGGTTACATTCGTAACATAGATGTTCCCCGTCTGTCGCTCACTTCAACGTTGTGTCGAAAAAGCGACACTAGGGTTCCAATTTAAATCCTGCCATGTGCTGAGCTGTGTACGTGTACTGCTGACACAGGAGCGAGCAGGTACTTGATGTGCCAAAATATCAGACTGCACGCACCCTTCCCCAATGCCCCACAAAGTCATCAGAATCCTTATAGTTACCCTAGACTGGGGAACAAGGCAACGCTCGCCAACCTGGGAATGTCCCGAGCCTAGCCAGGCCTCTTTTCTCTCTATGTTTCTCGCATAGAGTCAACGGCTGGGGCACTTACACACAAAGGGGAAGGGGGTCTTACTCAGTTTTCTATTCTTCGAAGGGGGGTCTCTGAAGGCCCAAGAGGACCACTGAGAGATCCCAGGAGGGGAACAGGCTTGGCCGGGAGAGATTCAACCTTCGGGCACCTCTTAGGAACCTGATAATCAAGTCGTGCTTACCCAAAGACTTGCCTTCTACTGCGTCGTGGTGGGCTCCAATAGCAGCTACATACACCTTCAAGGTGGACGGGAACAGCCTCCCTTCCGACCTCTCCTGCAGAAAGAAATGAGAGCACTGACCTGACTGCGCACCTTTGTGGGTCTTCGCAAAGAACAACTTAAAAAAAAGTTAAGGGGACCGCAGGGTCTGGCCAGAAGGCGGCAAACTGAATTGCATAACCAAGTCGGATGGTCCTGGCCAGCCAACGTGACGGGCTGAGAAGTGAAAGCCACGCATCCAAGCTCCGTGCTAGTGGCACTAACGGGATGATTATTTTTGACTCAAGACTCGTCAGAACCAGCCGGCTGAGGAACAGTCGTGGGGCTGAAGGAGGAGTGTCCGCGTCCAGCATGCCGGGACTGTTGAGGTGTGGTGGCAGATTGCCGTGAGAATGGCATTTGCGGGTCAGGTGACCCAGAGACAAAGGAAATAGCTAATTTTTTCAGAATGTGGGGCAAATGAAATAAACTCAAACAATGATTCTCCTCCCGGCCCTCCATCGGGAGACGGAGTGGTCTGCTTACCAGCTCCGGAGCGAACGTCTTTGCCTCTGGGTCGATCGTCTCAGGAGCGCCTGGGAGCCTTCCGGGTCCTCGAGGGGGTCCGTGAGAAGGGGGGCGGGCGTACCTCCTGCGGGGCGCTTGACGCCGGGGCTGAGAGCTGGGCCCGGGTTGAAGCGGAGCTGCGCGTTGCTTAGCCGCAGGGGGACGCCCTCGGCAAGCAGACAGAGCATGGCCCGTGGCGGCAGGTTTGCGGTGGGGCAGGATGTTTTAGATGGCCTCCATCTGCTTTTTCACCATGGAGAACTGCTGGGCGAAGTCCTCGATGGTGTGGCCGAAGAGGCCTAAGTTGGAGACAGGGGCGTCAATGAAGCGTGTCTTGACCGTCTTGCGCATCTCAACCAAGTTCAGCCACAGATGACGTTCCTGAACCACAAGTGTGGCCATCGCCTGTCCGAGTGTCTGCGCTGTGGCCTTCGTGGCCCTGAGGGCGAGGTCGCTGAGCGCAGTTTTCTCGGGGATCGCAACTGCCGTATCCACCTGGGGAATCGCCGTGTACCCGTGGGCCGCTCCGCATTGAGGGTAGTGATAGCGGATGAGCGAGGGGCTTTTTTTGCTTTTTGGCATCCACGTCAGATGCCGGACCGCTCTCCGATGCAGTGGTGAGCTCATCCAGCTCGAGGGGCTCCAGAGGATAGGCAGGCTGGCTGTGAGGCGAGCCGCTGTTGCCTCGAGCCCGGACGGAAGTCAATGAGCGTGCCGGGGGGCGGGCGGTTCGCGGGGACATACCTGGCGAAGCCGTGCCCGCTGCCATGCCCAAATCGCCTCCATCGCCAGCCGCATCGTCCTCAATCCTGTGGGAAGAAGGAACGTTGCAGGGGGCGGCTGGAGTGGCGTTCCTTCGGTTGAAGGAAAGCCGCGACTGCAACGTTGCCATGGTCATGTTTTCGCAGTGAGAACATGAACCATCCACAAACGCTGCCTCGGTGTGATCAAAGCTCAGACACACGGGACAGCGCCTGTGGCCGTCTGAAGCAGAGAGCACTCTACCGCATCCAGGAACTACACAGGGGTGGAAAGGCATCACTAAAAAGACATGTCCTGAAAAAGACGTTCAACGCCGCTGTGTATTGCTTTTTTAGAGGAAAATACTCTTAGAGAAAATCACTCTTTTAAGAACAATTCTTGGTTGCGCTGTCAAAGTGCCCAGGGGCAAACTGCACTGCCGTGCAGAGAAGGAGAAAGCCGCTGAAGTGTGCCGTAGATCCAACAGCAGATCGCTCAGAGGAAGAGGAACAGCTGTGTGACTTGCAGCTCCCTGTATACACGACCATCGGCTCTGAAGAAAATTTCTGAATGAAATAGATGCATTTTATATACGCCTTTATACCCGTATGTCCGGGGCGGGACATGCAAATTCTGTCTGCCAACTTCTCATTGGCCTTTTTTCATAGATCAGAGGTATATTCGGCGCTCAAGAGAGACCCCTAGTTCGCTTCTTCGACACAACGTCGAAGTGAGCGACAGATGGGGAACAGTCATTTGCGATCTGAGATTGTGCAATTCATGAAAATGTTCAATCTACCAATACCAGCTGTGTGGCAAATGGGTCTTATAAGATCAGACGCGATAACAATGACGGTGATTCCTGAAATATGCTATTCATGCTATATTCTTTATGTTGGCTACACCTCAAACACACATAGAACAGTTAAGTTGAATTATTTTATTGCTATTATGTACAAATCAAATTCACATTGGCCTACTTATTAACATGACAAAACAAAACTCTTATTACATTAATAAATTGTACACAGAAATCGAACAACGCGACAAACTCTCCCATTACAATGACTGATGTCACTCACTGCAGGTTTACACTGTTTGAGACCTGTATTTTGACGCGAGCTCAGTGATGCTCCGCACACTGTTCTGCACTCTCACGAATGCTCTTATTAAAAACGAAGCTGTCTAATCAGCATAATAAATCAAAGATTTACACCGCGTCTGTGCCTTGATTAGAAAGGGAATGTTTTAGTTTTGTGGTGTTGATCATTTTCAGTGTATTTAACATCTAGGTTCATAGCGAGCAGTGCTCTTATACTACAGCTTCTTTTCAAGTGTCAGGTGATGATCCTTCAGTATAAATTTTCGTGTGATGCGCGAACAGAGCAAGAACATAAAGCAAGCATCTGGACATTCATACGGTTTAAAACTTTATTTAGTATTTATTAAGCATTAGTATCAGTTGTCATTACAGATACAGGGTTTCTGCAGGTATCATCAAATCTAATTTAATGCTTTTTAATGCTTTTTTTAATGCCATTTTTTAAATTTTTAATGCCATACATGACCCATGACTAACCATGTGTGTGTGTGTGTGTGTGTGTATAATATATATATACACACACATATACACACATATACAAACGATACATTTTTAAAAAGCCCATGTCCCAATTGTAACCATTCAATTTGACAATGATGCAATAATGATAATCTTGGATATTTGAGACAATCTACATAATTTAAATAAACTATCACTCTGAACTGAATTAGAAATGGCTCAGGAGGCAGCTTAAAATATTAAAATTTATTTGCAGATATGTCAAATTTAATTTAACATAGTACCAATCAACTAGATATTGAATGCTATAGGAATACTGAAAAATCAGGCCATGACTGGAAAAAAGCCATTATGTTTACGTTTGTATAAATTGTACCGCCATCGAATACGCGTGACCTATTTCAACTATAACCCCAAATTCTATCAGTCTGGACAGTGAAGGAAAAACTCTGAACTTTTTAAGGCTGGAAATTAATGTATGCAAAATTCAAGTGCTATAGATATTACACAGTTTTAACTTTGTGTAAATAAGAGAATTAATCCACTGCCATAGTTTGCTCACGTTTAGTTCCAACTCTGACTCAACATTTTTCAATTCATTGCATTTGTCCTTGTATCTCCTCATAGTATTAGATTTTGTAATCATTTGAGCCATGAGTGTGTTAGATTTGTATATGGTCCTGGCTGAAGCTACAGAAGCCAGTAGTTCACAATTGTCCTGCATTGTTATTCACAGAAATCAGTTTATTTTTGAAGTATGGGGCAAGTCCACATTTTTAAATGTAGCTGGTTTTGTCCTTTCCACATGTGAAACATTTGGCTATTTGCGAATCAGGAAACATTCCCTGCGTATTAACGGTGCTGCACGCTCTGGTGTCTGAAACGTCTGCCTGCACCTCTGCCTGCAGCGTCGCATTCGAACCAAACGCTGCTCAAAGTTCGATCGATTTTCCTTCGGTAGTGGTTACATAATCGTGGCAGCCATAATAGTAATCGTGATTCGTTTTTCGATTAATTGTGCAGCCCTACGATATAGTCAGCATTTTCAGATAGACATGGGGCAGAGCACGTCTGGCAAATCTTTCCCACACACATACAGCACGGGCGAGAGAGAGTGCGCTGTTGCTCATATGCTCTCAGACAGAATAATCACACATAAGGGTATACATGTGAAAACTGATGCACAGGTTCAAATACACAGAATGTATGATAATACTAACTGTAGAGAGCATGTCAATATGAAGACAAAGCCAAATCCCAGCATTTAGAGGCAATTTTGAAATCCCGGCCAGAAGCTTCTTTCAGGTCTGAAAAAGACTACATGTCTGGGGAAAAAGAGGACGTAAGGTCACCCTATGTTATGTTATTTTTTTGTTTGTTATTCATTGCATCACAAATGCCTTGGACTCGTCCGGAATGCTCGAGTCAGAGTCAAGTCTGAGTAAAAATGCATCCGAGTCCGTGACAAGTTCAAGTCCATTAAAATTGGACATGTGACTCGGACTCGAGTCCAAACTTGAGCATCCCAACTCTAATAAGCTGTAAACACGTCTTTTGTCACATTTCACTGGTAACTTCATAAAAACACTAACAGAACATAAAAACAACAAATGCTCCCAATGCTGAGACAATTGCTTAATATGTCCGCAGTCCTAATACAATGTGATATGAATCATAGTTATTATAATGTTAATGTGTAAAATATGACGCTACCTCAAATATCATTGTTATCATCCTGTGATCATCCTCTGGTTACAAAGTATACCAATCACAGCTGTTGAGGTCTGTGACAATGCAACAAGCAGTTACATTTTTGAAGATGTGCACGTCAGCCTACAGCACAGGCTTCGCCATAACCACACAGAGGTATAAATTGGCCTTTAATCGAAAAAGAGCATTTCATTAAACCAAGCTACAAAAAAACGGCTCATTTGAAATTTGTGGAATTTGTGACGTCACAAGGATCAAATACAGCTGCATATGAATGCCTCTTCAGACATCTATGCCTATTTTTCGTTATTGCACCCTTGGCCCCACCCACTGGTGCTCAGTCTGTCACACAGGTGAAGAGGAGAGAGACTATCTAGATTTAATTGTTTTTCTACATAAACATGCACTAATGGCTTTGACCATAATCATGCATCTCGCGCTGCTTTTAAAAGACGTGATATCAAGTTATAACTCTAAAGAGCCCCCCATTCTTTTTCATCTTGCTGTTTTGAAGGCATCCTGGACCATTTTTGCACCCATCTGTGCCATTTTTAATTGTTGGTCTTTTGTAAACATGCACTACCTGGATGACTTTGATCATTTTCATGTGCTCCCAGCAAAGTGTGCCAAATTTTAAGAGCAGTACAAGTACAACTTTTACACCCGTTTCACATCACAAGCTTGAGCGAGACGTGCACGTAGCATCAGCTTAACTACAGTGTAACTGCAGCTGCAGACTTGAAAGGGCTTTCACACCGGAAGCGTTTTTATGGCGTCACAGCAGTGGCTCTATACAGAAAAATACTGAGATTTCTATGTTACTATGGTGAGTATATATTCTAATATACACCATAACTTTTAAATGGTTATCAGGAGTGGGTCATTGATAAGTATTACAAACTTGATCGTCGTGAAATCTTATTTACACGAGGACCACATTTGCATCTAAAAGGTAAAAAACAGAGCACTTTTGTGCCTCCACAATCAGTCTTGTATCATCCATTGATGAACATGAATTAGGTAGGAAACCAAACTCGGCTGTGATTGGGTATTGCTGAAGCCTACAAGAACTGTTATATGTTTAATAGTACATAAAAGACTGTCTCATATTTTCAGGCTCATAAGTTGTAGTTTACTGTAGTTTTAAATGATAAACTGTACTTCTGATTAAGATCTATAATTAAAATAGATTTTAAATTGTTAAACCTCCTGGAAATTATTTTTTCTTTTCATTTGTTTTTCAGATGTGCTCTAATTCATACAGTATAAAGTAGGGATGGACATGAGTACTCGGGTACTCGGACGTGGCAGCAACGATCGATTATGTCAAAGACGGAGCTAATTTTTAATTTTGAGATTGATTACATTGTGACTTTGAGGAGTACACTGATTATCAGAGACTTCTCATGGCAAACAAACTGATACGACGCTGCAATGCTATCGTTACAATAATCAAAACAAAGAGAGTATTATTAACCGTATTTTGAAAACCTGTCTCTGTAAAACGTTGCTAAATATGCTTTATTATCATTTAATGTAAGAACTTTGACTCTTTAATGGATTTTATTTAATGAAAGTGAATGATTGTCACTGACTAAACCTCCCTGCCCTGTGTGACGTAACACACACCTGCATCTCGATGAAATGAATGAAGATTTCTGCTCGAGTTTCCAGGTTAGATATCCAATATAAAGTGTAATTTGTTATTATTGTTATGGTGATATTTGAAAATATACTGTTCAGACAGCCACTAAAAAAAACTGGTGCGCACTTACTAAGATTACTACGGTAACCTGAAGGAAGAACAGACAGACATGCGTTGTGCACATTCTTTCAGAGTTGGGCAGCGAATCTTCACATAATGACAAAATATGATGCATTATGTTTTGATTATGCAATCTTTTGTATATTTTGTAACAAAATATTTTATAACAGCCTATAATAATAAATAGGTGATACACTGGAACAACAAGATGCAATGCAGCAGCCATAAATGTTTGTCAGACGTGTTATTATATATAGTCAGTGTACTCAAGTAGACAAAATGACCAAAATGCCCATCATTTGGTATTCGAATATTTAAGCTAAAAAGACGAATACATGAATATTCTATTATTTAAATGAAGGTAATTACGATGTAAAATATTTCATTAAGGTTGCATCACCATTTTAAAAAAAAACAAGCTTCTAATTGTATCCAAAACAAACTTATATTATGTCCTGTGTTTTTTTTGTTGAAAACATTTAAACAAGCAATGTATGAAAACAAAAAAAGTATAGAATGAAAGTATTTAAGACTTTTAAGCTTTTACCCTACTGATGATGTGTTGTTGCAAAGTAATCTTGCTCAGTATGAGATGAACCGCAGGTTCACACATTTGGTGAGTGTGCTTGGCTGAGGATCCACTGGTGCAAAGCTACAATCTGTGGGATTACGACTGAACGCCTGCAAGTTAGAGTCCCCCCTAAACGATACCGCAGCAACACGGGACTCCGATTGGTCCAGGATAGCCGGCCCGCAAGGGCCCGGTGAAGAGAGCCATTCCAGATGGGACTGGGGCGTGGCTGGATGAGTGTCGCCCCTCTCCCATCATGCACCGCATATTCGTGGAGAACATGATGCTAAATGACTTGTAGATGACCTAACCCTAACCCGATACAATTAACGTACAGGATGAATATAAACACTCAACATACAATAGTTTATATCATGTTTATATTGTATCACATGTCATGTTTTTGTTGAGAAAAAAACAAGCATATCCACATGCTCAGTAAAATATACTCATTTATACACACCAGTTTAAATTATAGAATGTCCCTACCTCAGTTAGCAAAGTCTTTCTCGGATTCCCTGTTTAAGTGATCCACATTCTCGCAATAACCCACTTTTTGGTGTCCATCTAAACGTACTGACAGATCAGTTTGCTCATCAAATGTGATCAACTTGCATCCACGCTCAACAGCGCCACCCATTGCATTCTGTTATAACTAGCCGTTTTAGTTTATGTGTTCAGGATTTAACATGTATCTCACTGTATATATGGCCAGGAAAGCAAAACTTGAAATTCGAATAGTATTTTTACTAGGGCTGTCGATTTAACGCATTAATTCAGTGCAATTAATTTGACAAAAAAAAAAAAAAAACGTGTTAAAAAAAATGTACGCAATTAAATCGCAATCCCCCCGGACTGCAATAAGGAAGATTCCTGAGAAATGCAAGCTTGTAGTACTACCAGTTTACTCCAGAGGACAGTCATTGAAATTTCAGCTGTATGGGCAACACACAGTTTATACAGTGAAGAAAACAACACTTCAGTAGGCAGAACAACACAAGCATTACGTTCTTGCATTCAAAACACTTGAAGGAGCGCAAATGCAAACTAAGGGATCTCAAGATGTGTTTGAGTATTAAACTATATTTAACTTGACAGTGACCTAAACATTTTATGTTTATGATGCGATGCACCCGAGACACTAAACAAGCATATCTAACACAGGTGTAAATTGATGGGTCCTTAAACAAGCCCTCACAATATATCTCGAACTGATTGACAAAATCACTTGTGAAATGGATTGCTGTGAACTGTATGCCAATGATTGACTTATGATCAATAATATGGTAGTAAACAATACATTGTATTCTTATCAATGATTAACTCTTCTGCTACAAGAATGTAATGCATTTTATTATCTGAATATTTTTATTTTATATATATATATATATATATATATATATATATATATATATATATATATATATATATATATATATCAGTATATGAAACTCCCACTGCACTGCAGCATAAACTATGCTTTGACGTACAGTGTGTGCTTTGGCCTGTTGAAGCTGACGCTTCCGATGTGAATGCTGTAATCTGTTAACAGTGACGCCGGAAAAAAATTATTCTGCCGATCATGCTTGCGATATGTAACAGGCGTTAAACTGGGAGAAACACATGCAGTCCTGTGTGTAAACAAACATGGAAGAAGTGAAGACCAGCGTCTCTGCTTTGGCCTGTTGAAGCCGGTTGAAGCACCCAACATCAACATGGATTGTACTGTGTTTGTGTATTCAGAAAATTTCAGGGTGGATTGTATGTGTTTTCAGCTCATATCAGTGTGAACTGCTTATGAACCAATCACAATATTATTCAAGCTTAGTAAAGGAACTGTTATTGAAAGATGGTGCAGTTCAAAAAAACTGCTGGTCTGCAAAACTGTACGTAAACAATTTTATTCATGAATATTTCATATGTCATGACTATTTGATAGTTTATGGTGCTGTTTGAGTGAACAGTTTAATATATTCAGATGACATGTTTTGTATTTGGGCTATATGTTTAATCTGAAATTCATTTTTATAAAATGGTCTTGTGGAGTTTGTTCATTTTCTTCAGATTGCATTTCAAATATGGATATATTGGAAGGGCTGCACAATGTTAGCCAAACATAAACGTGGGCTTTTACATTTAAGTCTTAAAGGGCCATAGAGATTAAAACAGAGCGTTTCAGACAGAGGGACAGAGACAGGTGGGAAAAATATTATATATATTACAAAATTATGACTGTTTTGGTGCAACAACAATAACAACAACAAAAAACTATACTAACATGGACCACAGGGAAGATAATATATAGATAGAGAGAGAGAGAGAGAGTTTAAGAGTTAGTCATGATCTACATGAGCTCCTAAACTTTCTTTATGTTTGCTATTTTAAGATAAGAGTTTGAACAGACCATCAGCAAAATCAATGAGGATATAACAAACAGAAGAGGACTTTGATGGAAAATTATCAGAAAATGTCATATTCTTTAATTTAAAACAAAAAAAAGTTTCAACAGAGAGAAGCTGATTCAAACAGCACAGCAACAAAGACCTGAAGAAAACTGCAAGCAGTGAGTACAACACAACCCAAATTAGATGTTGTTTTTTTCCTAAGAAAGGAACAACTAACTGTAGAAATTGGATACTAAATTATATCTTAAAGCTTAAAGTTTACATTTAACCAAGTGTAAAGCTAAAAGGATAATTAACTGAAACCATGAGTAGCAAAGAATCTGGAGCACCCCAGTGTAGCAGTTCAAACAAGGAAATGGACCAATCAGAGGAGCAGCTGCAATCCCCCCACTGCTCTATGCAAATGACCTCTGCAGTCCTCACAGACTGTGTGCCCATTCAATACCCCCCAGAGATAAAGAGTGACACTGCAAGAAAACTGTTTAAACAGAATCTGCTTAAAGACAGTCCAGAGACACTTTTTGCAGACCTTTTTAAAAATGGAGAAATAAGCAATCTTATTTTCTTCTCCGAAAACCCCAGCTACTGGCACAAAGCTGTAATCAGCCACTACCCATCAGTAAAAAAAGAGGGCATCTGTCATGGCTGGAAAGTCAAAATCAGAGAGAAAGATGATCCTGACACCACAATAATGACTGTCAATATATATAAAAATGGCACAGTTATGGTTCAGGGTAACCTAAAAGCTTTCCAGGCTGACTACAGAGCACTAAATGAAATTATCAAACAAGAGATAGTTTCATTAAATGTGAATGCATCATGTGAGCAGAAGGCACAGATAACACCAGAGCCCAGGTCAGACCACAGCATGGCTCCTCCCACAAAGACTGAGGGAAGAGAGAGACCCAACCAGGACCTGGACCTTCTAGCGCTCAAATCTGTTCCTCTGCTACAGGAACACTTCACTAGGCTGGAGTTTGAGCTCGTGCAGCTGAGAGAAACTGTGTTAAAACAGCAGCCTGTGCACACAGACAGATGTGCCTGTCTCACCAAATTACAGCAGGATAAAGAGCAGGTCACACAACAAATAACAGCCCTCTCACAGCAAATGAGAGAGTTGCAGCAAGAGAAGGACAGTTACCACCGTGAGCTGACTGCATTAACACAGCAGCTACAGGTTAGAGAGCAGTGCACAGTAAAGTTAGAGCAACAGGTGAGAGAGCTACAGGAAGTGAAAGAGCAGCAGCGCAGTGAGCTCACAGCACTGAGAGAGCAGATAAGAGAGCTGCTGGAGACCAGAAAGGGACCAGAGCAGACCCCTACAGCACCACTGCTGCCCCCCACCACTGTGGAGCCCAACTCAGACAACCCACTGACACCACAGCACCCCCCGCCAGATAACACACAACAGAGCCAGCACTCACAACACAACAGCCCAAAGCTACTCAGCACAGAGAAACCAGAAATAGTGCTACTCATCGACTCGAATGGAAAATTTCTTGATGTCAACAAACTTTTCCCCCATCACCGAGCTGTTAAACTCTGGTGCCCCAACACTAAGAAAGCCCTGGAACTCCTCACAGAGTCACAACTCGGCTGCCCCAGCCACATCATCATACACACAGGCACAAATGACCTGAGGAGCCAGCAGGACGGGGTGGCTGATTCCCTGAGAGCTGTTCTGGAGAAAGCGAGACATTCCTTCCCCAGTTCAAAAATTATCCTCTCCACTCTGCTTCCAAGAAAAGACTTTCATCCCCACACAATCACCAAAATAAATGCCAGCATCTCAAGACACTGCGCCCCACTGCCTAATGTCCACCTGGCACACCACACAGACCTGGACACAAGCTGTCTGTATGACCACGTTCATCTATACAGGGATGTTGTACATGTGCTGGCAAAAACTTTGAAAGATGTTGCTCTAAACCGGAACAACCAGACAACCCCCCGCTGGAGCAGAACAAACCCAAGCCCAGGAAACCCAACAAGACGCAGGTCAGAGAACAACACCCCATCCTACAAGACATCCAGAGCTACAGCACCCAGAGACACAGCACCCAGAGACACAGCACCCAGAGGGGAGCCATGTGGTCAGAGACTGGACTGCGAAATCCCCAAACACCCAGCACCTGCAGGGTACCCCACAGCACCGAACCACCCTCCGCAGCACACCACACCTCAGCCAGGTAAACTGAGCTATGCCCAGGCCCTCAGTGGAGAAGCAAACCGAGGCAGCACTGATCTTCAGGACATCCAGCACATGCTGAACATCATCTGCTCACACTTACTGTCCCACACGGGGCAGCGGTAAGAAATGAGGAGAGAGGAAAGGAAAAAATAAATAAATAAAATAAAATAAAAAATTATTAAAAAAAAAAAAAAAAAAAATTATGTATATGTGTGTGTATAGATATATATTAGTGTAAGGACAGTGCTTCAAAAATATAAAGGACCTTACATATACATTTTACAAAATTATATTCTCACTATTTCATTGTTTCTACATAGTTTTTGGTCTTATGTCTTTCTCTTTTCTATAAATAGCAAACAAACCCAACAGACTCTCTTTAGATGAAGTCATTTTGCATTTCCATGTGGAACATACAAGGTCTGAGCTCCTCAGCTTTTGGCCTTAAGAGTCGAAACTCTGATTTCATCAGAGAACTTAAAGATCAAGATATCATTATCTTACAGGAAACGTGGAGTCGAGGTGATGAGCACACTGGTTGTCCCGCAGGGTTCAAGGAGATAGTGTTACCATCAGTAAAACTCACATCAGTTAAACAGGGCAGAGACTCAGGAGGGATGTTAATCTGGATTAAATCTGAATTATCCTGTGCCATAGAATTAATCAAAATTGAACAATACCATCTATGGCTGAAAATAAAAAAAGGCATAATGTCCACCTCAAAATCCGTCTTTCTATGTGCGATCTATATTCCCCCTCTTGAGTCACCCTATTTCCAGGAAGAAACCTTTCCTACCATAGAGAGAGAAATCAGTCATTTCCAGGCCCAGGGGAATGTGCTGATTCTGGGGGATCTGAACTGTAGAACTGGTGTAGAACTAGATTTCACAGACACATACGGTGACAGATTCATCACTGGAAATAATGTGATTTTTCCCTCTCATGCCCCCAGACAGAACAATGACAAGGCAACAAACGCCCATGGAAAGCAGCTGCTGCAGCTCTGTCGGAGTCTGGGTCTGTACATCGTCAATGGAAGACTAAGGGGAGACTCGTTCGGACGGTACACCTACAGCTCAGCTCTTGGTAGCAGCACTGTAGATTACGCAATCACAGATCTGGACCTTTCTTCTTTGAGAGCATTCACAGTCAAACCATTAACAGCTTTCTCAGATCACAGCCAAATTACCCTGTATGTCAAACAGTCTGAATCAACCACAACAGCACACACAATGAGCAGAATACAATCATTTAAATGGACGGATAACAGCATCAACGACTACACAAATGCAATTACACTTACAGAGATACAATCTCTCTTACTTTCTTTCCAAATACAGGAATACACTAAAAATAATGATGGTGTAAATCAGGCAGTAAAAGATCTAAACACCATTTTCTACAAAACTGCACAAAGGAGCAATTTGGCAAAAATCAAACCTAAGAAAAAGAAATTAGACACAGACAAATGGTTTGATTCAGACTGTAAGACTCTGAGGACGAACCTCCGAAAATTATCCAACCAAAAACACCGACAACCAGATAATCAGGAGCTACGCCTCCGTTACTGTGAGGCACTAAAACAATACAAACACACACTCAGAAGGAAAAAAGAACAGTTCTTACAGAGCCAGCTTCAAGAAATTGAAGAATTAGTCAACTCAAATAAATTCTGGGATAAATGGAAATCACTATATAAATCAAATGAAGAATTGGCAATACAAGATGGAGAACTGTGGAAAAATCATTTCCAAGATCTTTATCGCACAACCCAAAATCATGATCAAAGTGACATTAGTAAAAAATTAGAAGAGTTTGAAAAATCCATTAAAGAAAACCAAAACCCATTAGACTTCCCAATCACAATGAAAGAACTGGAGGACAAAATCAGTGTCCTAGAGTCCAAAAAAGCATGTGGTGTAGACGGCATCCTCAATGAGATGCTGAAACACATGGATCACAACTTTAAACTGGCGACTGTAAAACTGTTCAATGATGTTCTGTGTGCCGGTTATTTCCCTGAGATCTGGAATCAGGGACTCATCAGCCCCATCTATAAGAGTGGAGATAAATTAGACCCTAATAACTACCGAGGCATCTGTGTGAACAGTAATCTGGGGAAGGTCTTCTGCAGTATTTTAAACAGCAGACTTGTAGACTTCCTTATGAAGCACAATGCCTTGAGTAAATGTCAAATTGGATTCATGCCAAAATGTCGCACATCTGACCACATTTTCACTCTACAGACACTCATTGATAAATATGTACATCAAAATAAAAGCCAAATTTTTGCCTGTTTTGTAGATTTTAAGAAAGCGTTTGATTCAATCTGGCATGAAGGATTATTCTTTAAACTTATTGACAGCGGTGTAGGGGGAAAATCTTATGATGTCATCAAATCAATGTACACAGCCAGTCAATGTGCTGTTAAAATTGGCAACAAAAGAACCAAATTTTTCCATCAACGGCGAGGAGTGAGACAGGGCTGCAGTTTAAGCCCCACCCTCTTCAACATGTATATCAATCAGTTGGCACAAACTATTGAACAATCTCCCGTTCGAGGTCTCACTTTACATGACACAGAAATAAAGTGTCTCCTCTACGCAGATGACCTGGTGCTCCTGTCGCCCACTAAAGAGGGGCTACAGCAGAGCCTGGCATTACTGGAGAGTTACTGTCAGACCTGGGCCCTGACAGTCAACCACCAAAAAACCAAAGTCATGATCTTCCAAAAGCGATCCAGATCTCAGGGACTAACAAACATTTTTACATTATCAAACAGAAGCATTGAAATCACAAAGACATACAATTACCTCGGCCTAAAAATCAGTTCTACAGGTAATTTTGCTTTGGCTGTGAATGAACTCAAAGAGAAAGCACAAAGGGCGTTTTATGCCATTAAAAAATCCATTAAAATTGATATTCCGATCAGGATCTGGCTCAAAATATTCAAATCAGTCATCGAACCAATCGCATTATATGGCAGTGAAGTTTGGGGTCCACCTGTAAAATTTGACTATTTAAATTGGGAAAAACATCCCATTGAAACTCTGCATCTGGAATTTTGTAAAAGAATCATTTATGTCCAAAGAAAAGCCCCAAATAATGGATGCAGGGCAGAATTAGGCCAATACCCTCTCCTTTTGAACATTCAGAAAAGAGCCATCAAATTCTGGAAGCATCTAAAGACAAGTGACCCCAACACATACCATTACCATACCCTAAAACACATACCATACCCTAAAACACCAAGAGCTGAGCGGGGTGAAGAGTCCCCTATGCCAGCTTGTCCTGAGACTGACTGAAGTCACACCTGAGGAGATCGGCCAGTCTCAGGATAACAGCACACTCACAAACATTCGGCCCAACCAAATTATACACAAAGAAAAGGAGAAATACCTCACGCATTGGACAAACACCATTAAAACTCAACACAAACTGGAATGTTATTCGGCACTAAATCGAGAGTACACGGTTGCAAACTATCTGACCACAGTGACTGACAGAAAGTTAAGAAAAGCACTGACGATGTACAGACTCAGCGAGCACAGTCTGGCCGTAGACACGGGCCGCCGCAGACAGACATGGCTGCCCCGCGAGGACAGACTGTGCTCCCAATGCATCCTGGGAGTGATTGAGACAGAACTGCACTTCCTCACAGGATGCCCAAAATACCAACCAATTAGAAACAAATATTACCCCAAAATTAACAACATATGTCCAGATTTCAATGCATGTACCCCGACACAAAAAATGTGTTTTATTCTGGGGGAAAAAGAGGAATGTGCAAATATAGCTGCAAGATTTGTACTATCCTGTAGAAACCTGCGGGACAACCAGAACTCAACCAATAACAACACATGATGTATCGATGACCCCTGACCCCAATCCCCCCGTTACTGACCCCATATGTTGCATTAATGCTATTTATTTATATTTATTATTGTTGTCATGTCTTAGTTTAGTTCCTGTTTTGTTTTGTATGTAATTGCTTTGGCAATACAAAATGTCTTTGTCATGCCAATAAAGCTCGTTAAATTGAAATTAAATTGAAATTGAGAGAGAGAGAGAGAGAGAGAGAGAGAGAGAGAGAGAGACCCTTTTAAAATATTTTATCTACTTGGCTGAAATGGCTGTTTGGATGAAATGATCACCTTTGAACAATTTCAGAACAAATACATAATTATCTAAATACATATCGAATATCATCAATAGGCTGTAAATATCGAGCTATAATTTGTGTAGCCATATCACCCATCCCTATTAGCCTTAACCAAGTGAGCAGCCTACCTTGACAGTATTTGGACATCAAACGCGTTCCGAGTTAGACATTATTTTCGTGGGGACCTGTGATGCCCAAAAATGCTGTCTAGTTAGGCAGTTCACTATATTTTGAGAAATACATACAGCCTCGTACAACATCATACCTTATTGCACATTTAAGGCTTATGTTTAAGAAAACATACAGATAAAATAGATAATGTTTAATCGTTTTAATTCAGTTCGGCGGCTTATATGGCTGATTATAATAAATAAATGTGATTAATTCATTACTGCAAGTTAAATTAATGAAGTATGTTCAGTCAGACAGGGCGCAATGGCGCTAACAGCAGTTAACAATGCTAATCAATATCGCACAGCAATGTCTTGCCATTTTTTTATACAGACGGTCATTGTTATTAAGTTTAAAAAAAAAAAATCATCCGGGGGAATTAAATCACACCATCGCTTTATTTCTGCACTTAATTCTGCGATGAGAAGTCGCTCGCAGCTCATTCGGTCGGAGTCTAATGCTAGAATGTTCCATCTTTTGAATGTTACTGCACGAGCTGTTTATTCAAATTATAACCGCTTATGTATTCAATAGCATGACCCTGGCTGCTTGGTAAAACGTTTCTTTTTTTTTAAAACAATTACACTGTGTATGAATGTAACTGGCCCAAAATATCTGAACGCGATATTAGGCATCTCTTTGGGGGGAATGAAGTGTCTGTCAGCGCAGGCTAACTGATGCTAACATCGTTAGCACAGTCACCTTGGACAGACATGTTGTGCTGACTGTCAATTCAACACAAACAACACAAGCCCAAACACCTCAATATTCTTAGATCATTCGAAGCAGAACCAAACTGCTCATGCTGTTTCATAATAGTTCTAATATATCATATGTGGATTTCATAAATATAAAAAGCTCTCCACGGAATGCTAATATTATGAACTGCATCAGGCCACAGCTAGAGCTACCTGTGAAACTTGATACACATTCACACATTACAACAGGCGAACATTCACCTGGGCTCTTGTATTGCCGTTATTCCCAGGGCTCATAGCCGGATGGTTTCTCTGTTGTGCTCCCCAGCTGTGGCTGGCAGCAGGGCTGAAAGGAGAGCTCATGTCTTTGCCCAGACTCATGCTGGACTGTTGCTGTGGGTTACTGTACTCTTGATAACCGCTGCCATATCCGCGCATCATCGGACTCGGAGATGTCAGAAGCTGGTTTAGGGTGGGTGTAGCTCCAGAATGGTGCTGTTGATTTTGTCCGGGAAACCGCTGAAAGCCCCCAACGCTGGCTCCGGGAGCTGGGGTAGAAGAGGCCATAACAGTTTTGCCATGACTAGCAACAGCAATAGTAGGCGAGTTGGTACCTGGGCCCATCATGTTCCCCTGCCGTGATGGGCTCATCATACCGTATCCAGCCCCACCGTACCCCGGCCGATAGGTGGGATAGTGGTTGTATGGAGTGTTATGGTACCCTTCGTGGGAGTTTTGCACTTGATCCATGTTGCCCTGTGCCGAATGCATTAAAGCCGTCGTAGGGCTTTGTTGTCCGCCATGTTGATCAAAGCAAGGCCCTCCTCTTCCATTCCCGAAATAATGATTAAACTCAGAAACAGAGCTGTTCCCTCTTTGGTACGCGTTACCACCGCTTCCGCCGCCGCCGCTGCTGATGTTGTTACTCGTTCGAAAGTTGGAGTGCTCGTACCTGCTGCCCATCCAATCCCCCCCGGTTCTGCTCGACCGATAGTCCTCGTCACTTTTATTCAGTAAACGCGCATGATGCTCGACCTGCTTCTCCAAAGCGTTTTCTTTTTCTCCATGCTGTCGATTGCCCAGATCTCCGCGCACGGGTGTTGGGTTTTTTATGTGATTGTGGACGGCTCGCTGGTTATAGTGCTGTGGGTGCTGATGGAATGGTTGCGACTGTTGCTGTAGAGGTGTGTTAAGATGAGTCGAAGGAGGGGGATCTCCGCTTCCAACATTTTTCACTTGATGATTCGCGACCAGACCCGTTTCCATGCTCTTAAGACGCGCTTAAATGCGAAAAAAATTGGTTTATTTCCAGCGTACGCTTTTTCGCCGTGGGAAGAGACTTAAGACGCATACCGATGCCAATTTACATTATTGGTTGAGGTAGCGCTGTCCAAATCCTCTCCCTCGTCACACCGATTCCTCATGTACACCATCGTTAGATTTAGTTTATGGAGCCTTTGCTACAGCTGGCATATCAGTGGATGGTCCTGTGCTGAGTGCACGTTTTTGAATACAATAACTTGGCTTTCAAACAGTCAGAGGGAGATGACTATATAGGCGTATAACTGGGGACATGGCTTGATGTATTGTGTGAAAGAAACACTCCGATATCTTTTAAATAAATTTAAATTAATTTATTTGTAAATGCATAGTTTTCATTCCCAAGCGTAAATGTGTGCAGATGCATAAAAGACCCTCGCTGTAGCCCCTCTGCACCTTATCAAACATCTCTAGCTCTCTTCTGCTCTGCGCTGAGTCTGCGGGAAAATAAGGACTGGATTTTTGAGGATTTATACATTCCATTTTAAATAGGCTACTATTTTACTTTATGATATAAGTTTAAAAAATTTAAATTAAATACTAATAAAGTAAATCAATAGACTAAAATGTACCCACTTGGCCAATTAACAAAATCTTACTTCCAAAATGTCATGATGTGCAATATCTGTTTTAAATATTTATTGTGAATTTAGGGTAAATGTTATGCAAAATAAAGGCTTATTTAGTCTCATTCGCTACACGCTGCAATACAAGCAATAACGTACAAGAGGCTGTGCTATATATAGTCATGGCTAAAAAACATTGTTAAGCATGACCTAGACATGTGGAGATACTCACTATATAACACAGCTTCGAGTAAATTGCTTTACTCACTTTTTTAATAAAATATTGACTAAAGATTTAATAAAGACATGTAAACAAAAACCGAATGTTATGGTGCATTCAAGTCATGTCAGAATTATATTATTTACCAGTTGAGTGCACATAAACACCAACACAAAATTTTAAATGGATAGTTCAACCAAATAGGAAAATTCTCTCATCATTTACTCACTCTAAAGCATTCCCAGATGTGCATGACTTTCACAAGAACACAAATTAAGATTTTTAGAAGAATATGTCAGCTCTGTAGGTCCTTACAATATATGTGAATGGTGATCAGACATTTGTAGCTCCAAAAATCACATAAAGGAAACACAAAAGTAATCCATATGACTCTAGTGGTCAAATCCATCTCTTCAGAAGCGATATATTAGCTGTGGGTGAGAAATGGATCAAATTTGAAGTGTGTTTTTTTTAACCTAAATCTCCACTTTCACTTTAACATCTGAAAGCCACATGTGGCGCCTGTTTAGTTTCACTTTCACATCTGAAAGTGAAAGTGGAGATTTACAGTAAAAAAAGGACTTGAATTTGGTCTGTTTCTCACCCACAGCTACCATTTTGCTTCTAAATATATACATTTCACTACAAAGGACATGCCAACGTACCATAATCAGCTACCACTATAAACTAAAAGGTGTAGGCTACTGGTCATATCAGCAACATCATACAATGCAAAACATGAAATTAATGATGATTTAAAATTTATCTTAAAGAATTTGGACTTGGATGCACCAGTCGGGCCGATGTGATAACAATAGTGATAATAACATGGGAAATTGCACTGTAAAGTGATCTTTATGTTTTAATAATGCAATGATTATATTTTAAACATTAGTAATGTAATGTTTTTTAATTTTTTATTATTTTGATGAAAACCTATTTCCCAAACCAGCACATAGAACACACTTTAAGGAGGTCCAAAGAGGCTAAACTTCCACCAATATTTTCAGAATGAGGTAAAGTTATGTTCAATATTAAATGGACATTCGATTTCTCCAAGCCGCACTCTCTGGAAGCGACAATCTTAAAAAGATATCATTAGCACAATAATGTTAATGCGTATATACTGTAACTATATCATATGAACATAACAGTCAATGCTTGCTGTAGCTGCTAAATTACTTGCATTGAAAGTTCAACTCTCAACACTAAAACACTGATGGTGTCCAAGCATTCATTTAATTGATGTGTAAGTTATACATAAAAAAATAAACATTTAGAATTTGGAAATATCTTTTTAATAATAGCATTTTGTTTTTTATAGAACATGTTTAAGCACCGTGTGGGAACCTTTTAGATGGTCTATAGAGGAGCTTAAAATTCAACAAATTTCTGATTTAAAATGACTTTATCTCTCTAAAATGATGTTGATGTTTTATTTAAAGGTGCAATATGTAACATTTTTCATGTAATATTAAACTTTTTTTTTGCCAATGTTTGAACGGTTTGTAAATGAACCTTTCCGGACTTCCTAGGTTGCCTATTAAAGCCTGTAGGCTGATTTTCATGCGTATGGAGCGGGTCGCTTTTGCCAGGAAAATCCAAATTATGTGACGTTTATGTGCACTCCCTAAAGCCTTGCCTCAGCGCTTACACTATTCAACAGCGTCAACAGACAGTCTAAGCGGGAACGTGATCGTGGTCGAGTGAAAACAAGAGTGAACATCGGCAGGGCATTTGATTCCTGGAGGGACCTTCATTTGGGTTTGGGGACCTAACCCTAAATTTGCATTCTTCTTATTGGACAGGTAAGCTTACATAACTTCAAAGCGTGAGAAATATAGTGTGATAAGGATTGATCTGTGTCATTTAAGCAAACTTGATCTTGCATGCTAACACTGACGAATTGCAAGCTACCTTTCTTCAAAACTTTCAAATAATTTCAACAATCTTCTCTTTATACTAAATGTCAGGTTAATGTCAGTGTTAATCTGTATTTATTCAGCAAGGTAAACTACAATAGCACATGAAATGAAAGCTAGACAGTTTTCCAGATAATGCAAAAAGCTCCATTCATTAGTGTAACGTAACTTGGTTATACAGAAAATATATACATTCTATTATTATAAAATAATAGCGCATCATATATCAAAATGACAGTTGTGATGATATCACATCAATACTGAAATGTGTCAACATATTTACAATGTACAGTCTATTTTATTGTAATGTTGCAGGCGCTGAGGCAGACTCCATGTGCAGATGTTTATAAAAATCTACAGCAAACTAGTTGAAATCGTGAGGCAGATATCGTAAACGTTTAGGCAGGCAGTAGGTCAACACAAGGAAGCAGTCAGATCCGTGGCAACAAAGCAAAGGGATTAATCCAAAGAGACAATGGTTGAAAAGGCAAGCAACGGTCATTCACAGAACAGCAAGACAATGGTAATGTAATAACGCTCGGTAAGGCAGGAAAACTGGCAATACTTCGCAATGGCCTGTTGAGCAGGCCATGCTTAAATATCCACCAAACAGGAAATGAGCAATGAAGCAGAGGGAGCAGCACACAGTCAGTACTCGGGAGAGGGCTCCCTCTGCTGGCGTGACGTTACATTTATAAACAGCTACTGTCATCATCCACCAAATTTACAGCTATTGATAAAGCTGGCTAGCTAGCTAACGCTGTCATAGGCTATTGTATAAATGCAGTCAATGTATCATGCAAAGAAAAGTGATTACTTCAAACTGTAGTCTCTCATAGCCAGACCTATATCCACACTTTGTTTTAGCCCTGTTCCAGCATTGGAGAGTCAAATATAGTATGCATTCTCAAAGTTTATAGTAAAACAATCATAACGGTGTAATTTTAATTATGCAACCTCATCTGTCAGCATAATGTCGGTGAATCACGTCCAGTCAGTTTTGGTCATGCTTGCTCCTGTCCCTATGGAGTGGGTGGGCGCAATCACGAGCAACAGGCAGCTGGCTGCAGTTCACTTAATGGCCACAAGTGTCATTAATAACAAGGTTTTCTGAATCTTACATACTGCACCTTTAAATATAATTTATTTGGAATGTTTAGTATGGTTTGGGGTCACTGCACTCCGTGGGAAGAAAAAGAAGTAAACCGTTCTAACCGTTCCAAATTTAGTGGGGCCACTGGGGTGCCAGGTTTGACACAGGGGCACTTATTGACACCCCACCCCAACACACACACCCTTGCTGTTAATAGAGAATAGCAGTAAAGCATGCCAGAAAATACAAGTAATTTAGCTGGTTTATGAGGTGATACGTGTGTGCAACAAATCCAAATTTCCCATCATTATATGTGGTGGCATGAGAATGCCAAAATAGATAACGCATCAATTACACACCTAATTCAAGGCTGTGTTGATGTGTTTCTGTCTAATTTAGCTGCATAAATCTATTTTAGCATGGCTGAAACACTGTGTTGACCAACAAGCATCCAGAACTGGAACTATAAGTTTTATATATTGGTATTATATCAGCCATCATTTAGCCTTGCTTTCCTGATTTCGGCAATAGTCCAGGCCGGATTTTCTTAAGCACCATAGAATTGGACTCTAGCCATTTCTCTGTAGCCCAGTTTATCACACAGATATGCAAATGCTCAAGACAAGTCAGAGAACAAAATGTATTATGTACTGTCTCAATACAGTATAAAGCAGTTGTTAAAGAGGTTTTACAGAGTCTTATTCATGGGCACCAGCAACCACTTTCATGCAGTAATAAATTCTGTTACTTGAAGATTTGTGTATCATCATCAACAAATTCCATATTCTTTATTATCTGTTAAAATTCTGTATATCTAAAATTACACCTCTGAATGTTGTATGGTGGACAGTTACTCTGGAGATGGTTCAGCCTGTTCAGCATTAGCGGTATGTGAATGGACCTCCCCTAGCAGCAGTGGCAGCAGCCCAGGCAGCTCAAGCACAGAAACTGGGTCAGAAGAAAAAACAAAAAACCCTGAAGCAGTCAGGCTCAGCTCCACAGCGATGCTCTGACACTGCAAGCTCTCCTTCCCCAATAGAGAAACACTCCCTGCAGTACCCTAAAGAACTAAAAGAAAGGCAACACATTTAAAAACAAACAAGGTCTAGCACATAATGCACTGGATACAGTAAAACATTTCAAGCAATTGTTACTCTTTGTTTATAAGTATTTATGATTATGATAATATTGTGTATTATGTATTATGAGAGCTTTCAATGTTGTTGAATTTTCTTTTTCATCTGTACCCCATGAGCTGCACATTTTAACTAGCAACACAAAATGGCTACTGTCCTTTAAAACAAGCTAAGATAGGCATGTTTTCAGCTGAAGCTGGCACAGGCCCAAACAGAATTTAGAACAAGGCATGGTGTCGCTGATTGCTTTTTTCCTAATTAAGCCTCATCTGACCTTGGCAGAGGCAAATCATTATATTCTCATTTTAATAATTGCACTGCAGTGGTTATATTCCACTGGGCCTCCATCTGCATTTAGGTTAGTCTTTCAGCTCTTCTTAATTTTCATGTTTACAAGGCGATCCCAATTTATAGTGAGCGTACATAATTGTGTTGGTGGATATGATCACATAAATGACTTTCTTAATTAGGAACACAGTGCATGTTTGAAAAACAGAAATGTTTTGACTCTTAAAACCATTCATGTTTTAAATACACAATTTAGCCAAAATATGGAGGTATGTTTTTGCTTTGCATTGTTCACTTGCTGCAGAGGACAGATTGTAATGATAGCATAATCACTGAATTATTGAAATCACTATTAATTACTTATTTTAATTAATACATTTATTTTCTTCATGTGTGTTAATGAATGGTTGCTTAGCAACCAATGTTACACATTCAAGCCACTATTCAAGATACTTATTTATTTAAATACTAATTATAAACCAAAACTATTTTCTGAAAGTGAGGAAATTCATCCAGAGGAAAAGTACTTTTTCCCTTTATTGGGCTGAAAAGATCAGAAAGACCATTTTAATAAATAGTTGAACTTTAATCTTTTGGCTGTTCTTATAATAAATAGAATCAAAATGTACATTTAAACCTGTCTGCAAATGTATCTATACCGCATTTAGGTTAAAGACACCGTTAAATAAATATTGTGTTATTGTGGCTTTTAGTGCACGCTTTAAGGTCATATTTGTGCTAGTGTACAACTTAAGTTGACAGAATTACTTATTAAATGTAACTACTATCTTTAAAATAAACTATTTAAAATTCAATCTTCCATTTTGGGAAAATGGAACAAAAAATATTGATAATGACTCTTGCACTCACAGGTATCTAAATGTTTAGAATTTCTAGAATGAGACTGTCCCTCTTACTAATACCACCTACCACTGACAAAGAATTGCAAGTAGCAAATTTCATGGCTGTGACATAAACCAAATAGCTATTGGCTATTAAAAAAGCTTTACAGTGAACTTTCAGTGCCAGTAAAGATTTCTCGTCTGGCATAAAATGTCTAAGAAATAGGTTCTCTTTCATTATTATTGACTTTAATTTGTCAATCTATTTTCAATTTCTACACATTTCTGATTCTGCACACTTGCATTTATGAATAGTGACAAAAAGTTTATCAAATCAGATTTTACTCCTTTTTAAGCGAATCTGACGTCCACCCTTTTAAAACCTTCAGAATGTCCACGTCAACGGTGTTTTGGACAGCACGCCAAATACGTTTATCTTAATACACTTCAGGACCATATATACAACTCTTCAATATCAGATTGACAGATTCATCGGCCAATCAAGTTGTTTTATTTGCACCTTGTAGGTGTAGTTTTTCTCACTACTCTGTCCTCCAGCCCATAACCCGGAAACCGATCAAAGTACACCATCAGGAAGGACATATAAATTCTCAAAATGCACTGCAAGGAGGCGAGAATCAAAGACAGAAGAAGCCTCAATGCGGAAGTCTTTTTCTCAAAACACCTGACACACACATAAATTCTCCTCCCCTTTACATTTGGCACAACAATTTTAATTAACGTTGGGTTAAGCACCCAAGGAACACCCACTACACGACACGCCTAGTCCATGTAATGCCCCCATGGATCATAAAGTGATGTAAATATATAAAAGAAAAAAGTGTAAATGATATATCATATATTATTAAATCGCAGTTTCTTATCACTTAAGTTTCTCCTAACATCACCTAGTGATACAGTGTTCTGATTGTATTCTATAGAACTGTAATATATTTCCCAGACTTTTATGTTGAAGGTTTTATGTTGCAGGTTTCAATGTGCCAGAACACTGTTCCGGACCGTTCCTCTCCAATTTAACCCCTGGTTGTTGGGTTGCTGCAGCACTCCAATAAACACAACCAACACAGTTTATGAATGTGATAGCCAACTGATGCAAGATCTCAGCATTTCACCTATTATTTGAAGGGGGAGTAACTTGTAGTGCGTGTGCCTTGTAGAAGTCTTACCCTTGTAGTACACATAACCTCTCTTCTGCTGGGGCCTTAAAGTGGGCCTTGAGTTACACAATCAAAAATAAATTGATGTAGGTAATTACGGGTGAGAGATAGATGTTCTACTCTTCTGACTAATTTGATTTTCAATTAAGATCTCTGGTAAGTGCTTTTTAGTGAGTTTTCATGAGTTTTCTAATTTGTTGATTGTTTACAGTGAGTTTATCAAAATTTATATTAGGTTGCAATGACATATTTCTATATTTTCTTAGTACATTAAGAATCTATGAGATTCTATGAGTCTATGAGACCAAAATCAACTTGATTTCAAAATTATTAATATATGAATCATATGAATAAACTGTTTCAATAATAGTCTCTTTTAAAAAAGTTTCATTTGTGTTCTTGGTTTTCAAAGTCTTAGACAGTAACACACACTTTTTTGAAGTTTTGTCAGGTATTTTCCTCTAGTGTTATAATATCAAAATTCTTCATATTTCAGGCATTGGAGCAATTCACCAATGATGATCAATAACCTTAAATTCAGTCTGACAGACTTATTTGGAATTGCATCGTACACTGGTGCATGATTAAGAGCTATAAATATTTATATTAATAATATGAAACCGTATTGTGCAATATTTTTATTTAAAATACATTTTTGCCCATATGACAATGGAATTACTTAACTATATATAGCCTAACTTGCATCACACAGAGTCTGTGATTAACTCGCATCATATGGAGTCTGTCTCTATGTGAAACTGCATTTGTCACAAACAGAGGAAGTCTCATCGACCTGATACCATGTTAAACTCATAACAATGGATACGTCATGATGGATGAACAGATGCAGAGCTATATGACTTTAGAAAAGATTTGTGAGTGCACAGGACATGTTTTGAGCATACACACACTCTGTATGAGCGAGTGCAGGGAGATTTCATAAAAGAGCAACATATATTTGAGAGCATGCATTCAGTTTTGTATGAGAACGAGTGTCATGGTTACTTACCATAGTTTGTTTGTTTGTTTCAATACTGTAATCTTCTATAAATATCCCAGTGATTGGGTTCACTCCTCATCCCAGTGTCGTCTTCACCCTGAGAGAAGACTAGAGCGGGAAAAACATTAACCCACCGAGATCAGCTCATCCACCACCAGTGCTCTCCCTCGATGACACCGTTGGGAATCTCTGTGATAATCTGGCCACTGTGCTCCAAACACTACCCAATCCCTCATTTTATGCACCCAAACCATCAACTGCCTCTTCCTAAGCTCTAGCTCTTCCAAGCCCAATAACCAATTCATCTCGCCCCTCTGGTTCAGCTACAGGTGGTACTGCTCATGGGAGTGCTTCCGTGCCTCCACCAAGGCATTCCACTTAATCCCCTCCTTCCTTGCTTCCTTGTTTCAGTATATACATCAGTATATGCATGCATCTCCATCAAGGTGGTTAAACGTATGCAAGTGTGCCAGAACAATCAACCATGCCCCAATGTTCAGACTTCCTGATTCCTCCTAAAACTTCGAGCCGTACCATCGAGCCCATGGTGGATCACTTGCACTTTGTTCTTCACCTGCTTTGCATTCTCCATCACCTTCAGACCAGGCTCTAAGAACACTAAAGCAGACACACTCTCCTGGCTTTACTCTCCTGATCTGGCCACTTCTGCAACTGAACCCATCCTGCCTACATCCATTCTTGTGAGCTCTATTCAATGGACCATCAATGAGCAGATGTCTCAAGCCACTGCTACTGACCCTGCTCCAGCTGTTTGCCCTCCAGGATGCACCTATGTTCCAGTGCACCTCTGGAACCAACTCCTGAACTGGCTCCACTCCTTTCATGGATCTGGACAACCAGGAGCCTCCCAAATGTTCAGGCTTGTCCGGAACCGGTATTGGTGGCCACAATTCTCCAAGGCTTATATAACTTTATAAGTGCATGTCTGGAATGTGCTATGACCAAGGAGCCCCATCGACCATTGCCGGTGCCCCAGTGTCCCATGGTCCCATATGGAAGCCGACTTCATCACCGACCTTCTCCCCTCTGGAGGCCACACATGTGTGATTGTGGCTTTAGTTCAGATGAGTGGATGGGCCTGGAAAGCTTCTCACAGGCCATCATGGATTCCTGGAGTCGAAGGGGAAGGTTGGAGTAACTCATCGACTGGTAGAGGTATGATTCAGAGGAGCGATCGTGCATTGTAATGCACACCATGCAGCCAATCCCTCACTAATTACAGACACTACAGTATATACACTCCATTGAGATCTCATCAAGGAATTATACAGACCTCACTGCTTCCCATAGTAGTGTGTAGCACTCACAATGTTCGTGGATGAGAAGGAGGAGATGGGAGTCAGATAAGGTCAGATAAGGCTTTTTATTTCTTTGCCTCTCTGTGCACACTTTTCTGGTGCTTTCACTTAGCGCAACAAATTAACACTCTCAAAATAAATGTAAACTTCTCGATAACACTCAAATAGGTCAAAACACTCAATAGATAACGCACGCCAATGCTGCACACTTGACTTGTTTTATCTCTATCCTCTCTGCCATGTTTTGCTGTTTTTAAGTTCTCCCTCTGCCATCACTGTAATGAGAAACAGCTGTTATGCCAACCAGCTTGATGGGCCACACCACTCCTCTCCTGCAGACAGACACACAACCACGTCCCATCCCTGCATATTGATACTAGCTTTCTTTTTCGTCGTTTAGGGCTTTCTAAATCTTCAAGTACTCCCTTTCGTGGCTACTTAATACTGTGATCTTCAATAAATAGAAAGAGAAAGAACATTACTTTTATATAGCTATTTTTTGAAACTACACTCAAAGCACTTTACACAGTGAACAGGGGACTCAGCCCAATAACCAACAGTGTGCAGCATCCACCTGGATGAAGCGATGGCAGCCATAGTGCACCAGTACGATCACCACACACCAGTTATTGGTGGAGAGGAGATACTAGAATTATAGAGCCAATCAATGGAGGATTATTAGGAGGTCATGATTGATGAGGGCCTTCTTTTCAAGAAGTGGGATTTTTTTAATGACCACAGAGAGTCAGGAATTCAGTGTAAGATCTCATCCGAACAACTGTACCTTTTAACAGCATAGTGTGCCCATCATTTTACTGGGGCATTAGGACCCACACAGACTGCAGGGTCTTCAATGCTTCAATGGGCAACCGGTCTTGAGCCACAGGGTGATATGGCAAAATATCCCAGTGATTGGGTTCACTCCTCATCCCTATGTCATTTTCACCCTGACACCTATGCCCTATTACCTTCAAATACTTTACCATCCACTGTGAGATCTTTGGAGAGGTGTGGGGCTCAAAATAACATTTATAAGAAGCTTACCTGTAGTAATTTTCAATAAAAAATGTATTTGATGCAATCGCACAGCATGCCTATCATGTCAAGTCGTCAATTTTATTTGTATAGTGCCTTTCACAACACAAATTGTTTCAAAGCAGCTTTACAGAAGATCAGGCATTAACAGAAGATAAAACTGTAATGTCTATAATGACGATAAAGCATCATTGTGTAATTAGATAAAATATGACTGTTAATCGTGTTTAAAAATAAGTAATTAAATAATAATTGTATTAATAACCCCAGTGAGCAAGCCAAAGGCGACTGTGGCAAGGAACACAAAACTCCATTAGATGTTGATTAACACATTACTACACGAAAAACTACATTAAAAAGCCCAGACTTTGTCAACTAAAACTTGACAAAAAAAATAAAAATAGGATAAGGTTGACTAAATATGATAAAAATCCTGTGTCAAATGTCCTTTTTAGTTAAGACTAAGACTAAATAAAAAAAACAGCTGACAAAATTAACATTATCATTCAGTTGACAGGTCATTAATAGTGTATTAACACAAAGCCAACGTATACGTGTTTTTAACGTCACTTTTTTGATCAGTATGGTTACCACCTCCGCCTCATTTTGAGCCAGGAAAAACCCTGGTTATATGGTGATATTTTTGCTTTAAGATAACCGACGCTGAGCAGAGAGAGGTACTGTGCAAAATTAAAGTTGCTACATCACATGGCAACACAACAAATTTATATCAGCACCTGAAACAGCACAGAGAAAAGTATTATGAATGCATCATGGTGAAAGCCCAGATTACAACTATATGACAATTCTTCACAGAGATATTGTCACGATTTCCCCATTGTCTTTCTTTTGTTTTTCCCTCACCTTCACTCTAAACTACGTTTCCCACAATTCCCGGCCCTAATCACTTCCTCATCATCCCCACCTGCCTGTCATTCCCTTGTTTAGTTCTATGTGTATATAGCCCTGTTGTTTTGTCAGTCCTTGGTCGATTGTTAATGTGTTATGTCTTTGTTTCCCCAGCCTTCTACCGTGTTCCTGCCTGTGCCCGTCTTGGATGTTCCCCGTGTTTATATCTTTTGTTTTCCCACCGTGGATGTTTTATTTGTTCCCAGTATTTTGTTTGTTACCGTTTGTCCTTCAAAATAAAGCTTGCACTTAGATCCTCACTCTTCGTCTGCTCATTCGTAACGATCGACCCACAATAGATCTAGCAGCTTTTTTCATGGAGCTGGCCCAGGCAGATCTAACCATTCGAGAGTTCACCCACTACTTCTCCAGCATAGCCAGTCTCACCGGCTGGGATGACAAGACCCTTAAGTCCGCGTATAGGACCGGTCTACCCAGACACCGATGGTGGGAGTTGCCGGAGATTGGAGATTACACCTGGCAGCAGTAGGTGGAGCTCATTTTGGAGACGTTCGCTGCGGAGGAGCCTCCTCTCTCGATTCCGGGCTGGGCTTCTGGGTATTCCACGCCTGCCACGGCCAACGAGTCAACGCCCACGCCTGCCACGGCCAACGAGCCAATGCCCACACCTGCCACGGCCAACGCGTTGCCAGCCTCGTCCGTCCCGGAGCCAGCGTTGCCAGCCTCGTCCGTCCCAGAGCCAGCGTGGTCAGCCTTGTCCGCCAGGAGGAGGAGGAGAAGAGGAAAGGCTTCCGCTCTCCAGTCTCCGCCTTCCACGGCTCCGTCCTCAGAACCAGAGCCAGCGCCTGTAGCCTCGACCGTCCCCGAGCCAGCGCCTGTAGCCTCGACCGTCCCTGAGCCAGCGCCTGTAGCCTCGACCGTCCCTGAGCCAGCGCCTGTAGCCTCGACCGTCCCAGAGCCAGAGCCTGTAGCCTCGACCGTCCCAGAGCCAGAGCCAGCGCCTGTAGCCTCGATCGTGCCAGAGCCAGCGCCTGTAGCCTCGATCGTGCCAGAGCCAGCGCCTGTAGCCTCGATCGTGCCAGAGCCAGCGCCTGTAGACTCGACCGTCCCAGAACCAGTGCCGGTAGACTCGACCGTCCCAGAGCTCCGCCTCTCGAGCTTTCCAGAGCTCCGCCTCCCGAGCTTTCCAGAGCTCCGCCTCCCGAGCTTCCCAGCGCTCCGCCTCCCGAGCTTCCCAGCGCTCCGCCTCCCGAGCCTCCCAGCGCTCCGCCTCCCGAGCCTCCCAGCGCTCCGCCTCCCGAGCCTCCCAGGGCTCCGCCTCTCGAACGTCCAAGAGCTCCGCCCACCGAGCCACCCAGTGCTCCGCCCACCGAGCCACCCAGTTCTCCGCCCACCGAGCCTCCCATGCTCCGCCTCTCAAGCCACTCAGTGCTCCGCCTCTCGAGCCACTCAGTGCTCCGCCTCTTGAGCCTCCCAGGGCTCCGCCTCTTGAGCCTCCAGGTGCTCCGCCTCTCGAGCCTCCCAGTGCTCCGCCTCTCGAGCCTCCCAGGGCTCCGCCTCTCGAGCCTCCCAGGGCTCCGCCTCTCGAGCCACCCAGTGCTCCGCCTCTCGAGCCAACCAGGTCTCTGCCTAACGAACAGGCCAGGTCTCCGCCTCCCGAGCTTTCCAGAGCTCCGCCTCCAGAGCTTCCCAGAGCTCCGCCTCCCAAGCCTCTCACTCAAGAGCCTTCCACGGCTCTGCCTACCTTGGCTCCGCTTTCCTCGGCTCTGCCCCGGAAGTCCTCCACGGCTCCGCCTTCTATGGCTCCGCCTCCTATGGCTCCGCCACCCAGGGCTCCGCCTCCCATGGCTCCACTCCTGAGCCTCTCCCTGTTCTGTGGCCTCCTTCCAGGCCTTCTGACTCTGCCCTGTGGCCTTCCCCTAGGCCTTCTGACCCTGTCCCTGCCCGTGGCCTCCTCCCAGGCCTCCTGACCCTGTCTCTGTCCTGTGGCCTATCCCAGGCATCCTGAGACTTTCCTTGTCCTGTGGTTTCCTCCCAGGCCTCCTGAGCCTTTCCCTGTCCCTCCTGACCCATCCCCTGTCCTGCGGCCATCTCCCTGGCCTCCTGACCCTGTCCCTGTCCTTTGGCCCTCCCCTAGGCCTTCTGACCCTGTCCCGTGGCCTCCTCCCAGGCCTCTTGACCCTGTCTCTGTCCTGTGGCCTCCTCCCAGGCCTCCTGAGCCTTTCCTTGTCCTGTGGTTTCCTCCTAGGCCCCCTGAACCTGTCCCTGTCCTGTGGCCTCCACCCCGGCCTTCTGACCCACTCTACCCTCCCGATGTCTGCCCCCCCCGACCTCCTGACCCAGCCCTCACCTCGTGATCATCCCCTTAGTCTCTCTGGTCCCCGTGGTCTGTCCGTTTGCCCCTTGTGCCCCCCCTGTTCTGTCCGTTGGCCCCCACCCCTAGCCTCCCCTTCACTCCTGGGATATTTTGTTTTTTTCTTTCCCCTTTTTTTTTGCTTTGGGCGTCTGGAATCCGCCCTTTTGAGGGGGGATTCTGTCACGATTTCCCCATTGTCTTTCTTTTGTTTGTCCCTCACCTTCACAGTAAACTACGTTTCCCACAATTCCCGGCCCTAATCACTTCCTCATCATCCCCACCTGCCTGTCATACCCTTGTTTAGTTCTATGTGTATATAGCACTGTTGTTTTGTCAGTCCTTGGTCGATTGTTAATGTGTTATGTCTTTGTTTCCCCAGCCTTCTACCGTGTTCCTGCCTGTGCCCGTCTTGGACGTTCCCCGTGTTTATATCTTTTGTTTTCCCACCGTGGATGTTTTATTTGTTCCCAGTGTTTTGTTTGTTACCGTTTGTCCTTCAAAATAAAGCTTGCACTTAGATCCTCACTCTTCGTCTGCTCATTCGTAACAGATATAAAGAAATCACTGACTCCATAATGCACTGCTTGGCAAGAGACATGATGCACCGTTAGCAAAGTGGGATTTCAGAAACCCAACAGTTTTAGTGGTTTGATTGAGTGAACCACACTTTTTTATCCAGTTTACATATTAAATCCTGCTTAAATGTCCCTGTTTGTTTGGACAATCTTATTTTCATGAATATTTGTATGTTCTTATTTATTGTTCTATTTTATTGAGGTGTGTAATACTGAGAAAATAACAAGTTCCCTATCTGTCACTCACTCGATGTTGTGTCGTTGAGTTGACACACACAGCCCAGAAATCTCTGATCTTGAGAAAAGCCCAATGGAATTGGCGTGTGGAATTTGCATGCCACTCCCCTGGACATACGGTATAAAAGGCGTGACGCTGCAAACACACATCAGATATCTTCTTCGGACCCGAGGGAGCAAGTCACAGAGCTGAATTCCTCTGTCGCCTCCATTCATCTCGACATGCTGTTGGATCTATGGTGCTTTCCAGAGGTTCTCCCCCTCGCACACTACTTTGTACCTCTCACTACTTTGTACCTCTCACTACCCCTGGGTGCTTCAGCAGCAGAGAAAAAGAATAAAAAAGTTCACAGAGTGAATAACTTAGTTTATATATATATATATATATATATATATATATATATATATATATATATATATATATGAGTATATAAAAAGAGTATATATTTCTCTAAAACAGTGGCGCAAGCAGAAAGCGTCTTTTTCAAGATGTCTTTCCGTTTGTGTTTATTTCCCGGTTGCGGACGATGTCTCTCCCTGTCTGATGGCCACTGCCTTTCGTGTCTGGGTGCCACCCACGTGGAGTCAGCATTCGTGGATGGTTCATGTCCTCACTGCGAGGACATGACCATGGCTACGTTGTGGTCGTGGCTCACCCTCGTAAGAGCGCAAGCCACCCTAGTGGCTCCCCGACTCGGTCATTCTACCTACGGGTATGAGGCAGGGATGGGTAGCACTGGGGTCGATATGGGGACCTCAGTAGGAGCCTCTTCGCCAGGTATCCCCCACAGACCTCCCACTCCCTGTCACGCTTGTATGCTCCAACCGAGCGCTGGGGCGAGGTGCCAGTTCGGTTCACGGCGGACCCGCAATCTCGTTTGCCTGACGACTAAGGCCTACAGTGCTGCTGGACACGCCACCTCCACCTTGCATGCCAAGCCAAGGCACTCAGAGAACTACACGAGGGTAGTCCTGACCTGGGTCAAATGCAGGAGCTGTGCTTCGTGATTGACTTCGCCCTCCGGGCAATGAAGGTCACAGCGTGCTCTTGGGCAGGCGATGTTCACCATGGTGGTCCAGGAACGCCACCTCTGGCTCAACCTGGTTGAGTCACGAGAGGCTGACAAGGTTCGTTTCCTTGACTCCCCCATCTCCCAGATTAGGCTGTTTGGTGACACCGTTGGAGACTTCACCTGGCAGTTCCCCTACTTCATCGTACCCAAAAAAGCCGGCGGGTTGCAGTCAATCCTCGACCTGCGAGTTCTGAACCGGGCTCTGCACAGACTCCCGTTCAAGGTGCTCACGCAGAAATGCATTCTAGCGAGCGTCTGGCATCTGGATTGGTTTGCGGCGGTAGACCTGAAAGACACGTACTTCCATGTCTCGATCCTTCCTCGACACAGACCCTTTCTCCGGTTTGCCTTCGAGGGTCAGGCATATCAGTACAAAGTTCTCCTCTTCAGCCTGTCCTTGTCCCCTCGCACCTTCACGAAAGTCGCAGAGGCAGCCCTTGCCCCACTTTGGTTCTCGGACCTCATGCTCCTCGCGACAGCCCCCCTTCCCCCGAGGAAGGACCTTCTTTCTCAGGGATGGTGCACCATCTGGCACCCGCGACCGGACCTGTGGAATCTCCATGTCTGGCCCTTGGATGGGACGGGGAAGACTTAGGTGGCCTACCACCCACGGTGGTAGACACAATCACTCAGGCGAGGGCCCCCTCAATGAGGCGCCTTTACGGCCTGAAGTGCCGTCTGTTTGCTCAGTGGTGTTCTTCCTGAGGTGAAGACCCCCAGAGATGTGAAGTTGGATCAGTGCTTTCCATTCTGCAGGAAAAGTTGGAGGGACGGCTGTCCCCCTCCACCTTGAAAGTGTATGTAGCCGCCATATCGGCACATCATGATGCAGTGGACAGTAAGTATTTAGGGAAGCACGATTTGATCATCAGGTTCATGAGAGGCGCGAGGAGGTTAACCCCCCCAGGTCGTGCCTCGACAGATCGAAGGGGAGGACCTTGTACTGATACGCCTGGCCGTCGAAAGCGAACCGTAGAATGGGTCTGTGATGGGGTAATATTGAGATGTGAATTATGCATCCTTCAGGTCTACCTCCACAAACCAATCTTGATGCCGGACGCATGTGAGAACATGTTTCTGTGTCAGCATCTTGAATGGGAGTCTGTGTAAGGCCCGGTCCAGAACTCGCAGATCCAAGATTGGCAGCAACCCACCGCCTTTCTTGGGTACGATGAAGTAGGGGCTGTAGATCCCCTTCTCCCTCTCAGCTGGAGGGACAGGCTAGAAGTGTTGCGATCTCCGCACGCAGGGTGGAGGCATTTTCACCCTGCACCAAGGTGAAGCGGATGCCACTGAAGTGAGGCGGGTGCCTGGTAAACTGAATCGCATAGCCGAGTCAGATGGTCCTGGCCAGCCACGGCGACGGGTTGGAAAGCGCAAGCCACGCATCCAAGCTCCGGGCAAGGGGAACTAAGGGGACAATTACGTGTGATGTACCTGGAGGTGAGGCCTCACGGAGGGGGGGAGCAGGCGACATCACGTCGGGAGGGCATTGCTTCGTCCCGAGGTGGTTGTGCTGAGGAGAAGCTTGAAGCACTTACCTTGCTCTGCGTACCCAGCCTGGGCTACATCAACACAACGTTGAGTGAGTGACAGAAGGGGTAACAGGTTGCTTCACCTTTCAATCATAAAACATATTTAAATTAGTCAAGGAGCCCAGTTTAAAATGCATCTTTCTATAACCTAACCATTTATTAAATCATATGAAATGGTTTAACTCTATATTGTTTTACACTTATTTTAGAAATATATTGAAATTTGCAAATTGCCTAAAAAAACCTTCATTTGGTACTCCTCCACTATGACGTTAACAATTATTTATGTGCTTATTTTTTTACGTTTTATTTTCTCAGATCAACAAGTGTGCAAAAATATAATAAATTATTGATAATTATTAATAATTCATTAATAATTCAAATAATTTATTTCATGTCATTGGTGTTATAAATGATAAAAAAAAGTTGTGGAAAAGAACTTTCAAGGTCAACTGCTCAAATGATTTTTTTCACATGGTTCATTTAAATATGTTATTGGTTTTACAGTTTAATGTTATTTTGATGGATTTAAAAATAAAGAAAGAAATACGTTTAAAAAATGATATAAGGGTTTGATTTATTGATTTGTAGGCGAACCCTTAAGTCTAATTCGCCATGGGTTCCCTCAAGAGTTTTATTAAGGGGTTTTCAAATTATGAGTAAAATAAGCTCTGTGGAAAACATTACTTGACAATTTGTGGACGTTATGTTTTACAACATAAATTACATACTTTCATACCTCAAATTAATTTTGAAAGGTTATTTGAAAAGTTTTACTTTTTTTTTTAAAAGAATGCAATTCAATACTGCTTCAAAATTCCCACTTAAGGTATGAAAGTGTGTATTTTATGCTGTAGAACAAAATGTCCAAAAATTATCAAGTAATGTTCACCACAGACCTTATTTTACTCATAATTTAAAAAATCCCATTAGAAAAATCCATAGGAAAATCCTGAGGGAACCCATGGCGAATTTATCTTCCGGTATTGTGGAATACAACCTCAACAGCTTTAAATTATTGTTAAGACGGGGAAGATGTGAGATCTGATGAGCCATAGAACATTTACCTGTCAAAATCTGCTAGCCTAATTAATCTATCCTTATTTCTAAGTGGACACCAAGCAGTCCATTATCCATTTCCCTCCCCAAATATTGTTTTACCAAATCTTTCCACACTTCCATCTTGTGTGGACATTCTGTGCTTTACTTTAAAAAAAAAAAAATAGAAAAGAAGTCCATCTGACAGCTGGTAAGAGTCCTCCAGTGTCCCCTAAGAGTCCTTCTGTCAATGAAGAAATGCAGTCTGTCAGAGCATCCCTCTACAGGATGACTCCAACACTTCCACCTACTCCTGCACAAACAGTGGATTGGCCACGGGGAACACACTAGACACCAGGCTGTGACAGCTGAGCCATAATACTTCCTGTATTGTGGGAAATTAGAGCAATTTTCTTCACGAAAGATAACACATGTTGTAGTACAACGTTGTTACAACTTGTTCTAAGTTCATGGAGGTGTGCAGGTTTCTGAGACCATGTGAGAGTAATCTCTGTATCATGAATTTTTAATCAAACCATAAATGATGGCAGATTGTGGCACTCAAAAAACTCCTTGATATCTGTGTTCTGAATCAAACATGAGTCTGCCATGTCACAGTTTTAAGTGTTGGCCAGTACTGCCCTCTGCTGACAGTATAAAGCAGATGTGCTGATTGACTGTCAATGGAATTTTGTTTTAATTGTAAGATGAATAGTCCTATAACACATTACAGTAGTAAAACACTTTAACAGTAGTAAAGTCCTATTATTATTTTGGCTCAGAAAGCATAGCATACATCACTGCACCTACCATCCATGTATTTCCCACCATTATGTTTACAACCCATTAGAGCCTAATAAATAAAATTGCTAGTATGTTTGTTTACAGTGCTCTGGAACAGTTGACCGATGTCAAAATTCATGCAAGATAAAAAAAATAAATAAATAAATTCCCTAATTTTGCAGTATCTTTGTAGGCTACTCCATAAAATATGACTTTGAACTGAAGGGTTAAAGTTCACCTAAAAAGGACAATTCTGTCATCATTTACACCCTTAGTTCTAAACACTTTTTCAGATTTGAGAATTATTGTGGAGGGTAAGAATTTTCATCCACTTTCGTTGTATTAGAAAAGAACAACATCTTTTGAAAATCAGCCAAACTCTTGTGCCCTTAAATGTGTAACCAATGTAGAAGTTAAGATAGAGATCAATAATAATTATAAGGACAATAAATATTGTAAAGAAGCCACATAATCTAATTTTCGACAGTGATGAAGCTTAAGGGAGAGTGGGGTAAAATAAGCTGTTTTTTACTTAAGTTGACCTATAGCCAAGGAAATATGAGACAGTAATAAAACTAATGCAAACACCACAATTTCAGGATGCATGCCATCAATTGAACCCTTAGCAGTGTGCCTAACTCAAATAGACAACAAAATATGGGGTCCCAAAAAAAAGTGGTCTTGTGGCTCAACTTGGTTTTCCAGCTGACAAGGTAAGTAGAGTCATCTGAGAAAATGGTTAGGCCTACTAACTATTATTAACTATTGTATTAATCAGATTTTAAAGTATAACTCTATAATTATTCATTTAATTATTAATAATTCAATGATATTTGCTGATATTATTATCAACTTATTATATACTTATATAACTTATTATTATATGGGTTATTATTAACTAATTTGTCTACAGTTCTAAAACCTGAAGATGGTTTGCCGAGTCTCTAGGATTAAGAAATAGACATGGAAGTCTTAAATTGAATGAAACTTTTATTATTTTGAGGAACATCCACAGATTATTTGTTTTATACTTTGTGTAGACTCTCAACTGTATGTTTGGCATAATAGCGAACCTTTTAGCCTATAAACATAACATAAACACCAACATGTCACATAATGTTCTGAATATCTGTATAATTGTTAACTTTGTAGCCAAGGGTTGACCTATCAGTCTTTCTTTCAATTGACACTTTTCTGATGTATTTTCCTCCCTTGACTTCAGCGACTACACTCTTTAACTCCTCTAGGGCTGTGGATCCCCTATCTGTTTTTCTCCTGTAATTACGTAGCATGACAGCTAACATGAAATATAAATAAATATAATGTCAGTTATTCACTGTTAGGATGCAAAACTAATTTAAACACCAAATATTTGAATTTAACTTCATGTAAACATGAGGGGGTAAGATGGACCACTGGTTGAATTTACCCACAATGCTCTGGCTCATTTTACCCCACAGCCACCATTTTGTGAAATGTGCTTAGTCTAGCAACCCTGAGCTACCCTTTTGCTAATTCACTCACATGTTTTACACACTGCCAGTTCATCAACATATCTGATATAACTTTTTAAACTGAGATCATTTACTTTTGATGTGAGACTGATTATACCTGATTTGCCAAAAAAAAAAAGAAGAAAGTTTTTTGTGAAAAAATATGCTTACCACTTCATCCACATGGTTCTTTCTTCCACAGCAAGATGAAAATGGAGAATGCAAACAAAATTAGGGTCACATGACAAAAATTGTGTATTGTTGCCCAGATACAGGTGGTGGGTCAAATTACCCCACTCTCCCTATATATATATATATATATATATATATATATATATATATATATATATAGCTATACTTCCTCATCTTGCCCTTCCTTTCAAAGTTGGGGAGAGTTGATTGATTTTTATAAATTTATGTTGTTAATCAAAGAGGTGATGTTCGTTCATCATCAATGGTGCTGAGAATATTAACGTTCATTTAACTAAAAAACGGAACATAAAAGAGATCGAAAAATCTCCTGAAACTCGGGTTCGTTCATGCTAGAAAATCAATAAGCATAAAATGCATAAAATACATAAAATACTACACATTTTTACTGATGATTTGTTCAACAAATTCCATTTTCACTTTACTCTGCTATTTATTTGTTTGTTTGTTTTCATATGGACATAAAATAGTCCATACGGTTCAAATTATATGTTATATGATGAAATCTTATGTAAAACTGTATAGCGTAACCAATCTGATCAGCTGTGCTAAACATTGTAGGGTAGGGTACAACAGGGCTAAAGGCACACCTTAAGGACAATTCCCAAATTGTCTCATGGTTTAAGAAATACATATATTTTTATTGAATACTGATGGAGAAACATAAGTAGAGTGAAAAGAAATAACAACAGAAGGTTGTTTTGAATATAGTTATTTATTTTTTTAAGATGACAAGGGAGCCTTAAGCCTATATAGTGATATAGTGTACAATGCAAATACTTTTGAGACAACAAGATGCTTTTTTTTAAGAAACAAATTAAGATAATGCTTATCTGAAAATAATCACTCCAGAAAAGGGTGCATGATTTCTTGTTAATTTTAATCACATTTGACATTTCATTACATCTTGTAGGTGCTGTAAATGATTTTTCATGAAAAGGTATGCAAACCTTTTTAGTACTCCCTGAAAGTTATTATTGAAATAAGTTGTCTTGAGATATCTCACCAGTCTCTGTGACACCTTTAGACTCTGTAAACAGCAAACAAAAATGTGTACACAGCTATTTTGCTGCTGTTGATTTTGACAACCGTTCCCCGTCTGTCGCTCACTTTGACGTTGTGTCGAATAAGCGACACTAGGGGTCTCTCTTAAGAGCCTTATGCATCTCTGAACTTTGAGAAAAGGCCAATGAGAAATTGGCAGACAGAATTTGCATGTCCCGCCCCCGGACATACAGGTATAAAGGGAGGGAAATGCGTCTGTTCATTCAGAAATTTTGTTCGGAGCCGACTGGTTGTGTGAGCAGCGAGCTTGCGAGTCACAGTCTGTGTCCTCACATATCTGAGCGTATGCTGTTGGATCTACGGCGCATATCAGTGGCTTTCTCCTTCTCTGCACGGCAGTGCAGCTTTGCCCCTAGGCACATCGACAGTGCTATTAAAAGATACATTTTCCCTAAAAGAGGGTTTTTCTTTGAAAGCGCAATTCACAGCATCGTTGAATGTCGCTCAGGACGCGTCTTTATAAAAATGCCTTTCCGCCCCTGTGTAGTTCCTGGATGTGGTCAAGTTCTCTCCATTCCTGATGGTCACAGGCGCTGCCTTGTGTGTCTGGGCCGTGATCTCACCGAGGCAGCGTTTGTGGATGGTTCGTGTTCTCACTGTGAGAACCTTACCATGGCAACGTTGCGGTCACTGCTATCCTTACTAAAAAGGAACGCCACTCCAGCCAACCCCCGCATCGCTCCTTCTTCCCACGGGATTGAGGACGACCCGGCTGGTGATGGAGGCGATTTGGGGATGGCAGCCGGCTCGGTTTCACCAGGTACATCCCCACGAACCACCCACCCCCCGACATGCTCGTTGACATCCGCCCATGCTCAGGGTGACAGCGGCTCTCCCCACAGCCAGTCTGCCTATCCTCTTGAGCCTGTCTCCCAGTTCGGCCTTTTCGGCAACACCATTGAGGACTTCTCCCAGCAGTTCTCAGCGGTGAAGAAGCAGATGGAGGCCATCTCTCACATCATGCCCCATCGCACGTCCAGCATGGGCCTTGCCCCGTCTGCCCGCCGAGGGCGTCCTCCTACGGCTTCCAAGAAACTTGCAGCTCCGCCTCAGCCTGGGCCCAGCTCCCAAGCATTCCTGAGACGGACAACCCAGAGACCGAGACGTTTGCTCTGGAGCTGGTAAGCAGACCAATCCGTCCCCCAGTGGAGGGCTGGGAGGAGAATCTTCAGTTAAGTTTATTTACTTTGCCGCACCCCCTTCGGGGGTACCCACATTCTCAATAAAAGAGCAATTTCCTCTGTCTCTGGGTCACCTGGCCCACAAATGCCGTTCTCACAGCACGCAGGTGCCACACCTCAACAGTCCCGGCACATTGGACACATTGGACACATTGGGGCTTCCAGCCCCACGACTGTTGTCCCCCGGTTGGCCGGTTCTGACGAGTCTAGAGGATGCCTCTATGGGACCTCCTCCTCAGTCACTAACCTGCCCCCTGCTGGGTGTGCGGAGCAAGGTAAGTGCTTCGAGTCTTCTCTCAGCACAGGAGCCTCGGGACGCGATTTTGCCTCCCAACGCCATACTACCTGCTCCGTCCCGCTGCTCCGCCCCTCCGGGTACGTAAAAAATAATCGTCCCCTTAGTGCCCCTAGCACTGAGCTTGAACACGTGGCTTTCACTTCCCAATTCATTATGCTGGCTGGCAATTCAGATTGCCAGGCCGCCTCCCCCCTTCGGGGGTGTCTGCTATACAGCAGTGCACGGCGAAAATGCCAAATCCCTGCGCGCGGAAATAGTGACTCTCTTACTCAAAGACGCGATAGAGCCTGTCCCTCCAGCCATGATGACGAAGGGCTTCTACAGCCCTTACTTCATCGTACCCAAAAAAGGTGGTGGCTTACGACCGATCTTGGACTTTTCAACCAGGCCATGGACAACCTTGTCTCGAAATCGACCCATTCTACGGTTTGCGTTCGACGGCCAGGTGTATCAGTACAAAGTCCTCCCCTTCGGCATGTCCCTGTCCCCTCGTGCCTTTATGAAGGTCGCAGAGGCAGCCCTTGCCCTACTTCGGGAAGCAGGCATTTGCATACTCAAATACCTCGACAACTGGCTCATCCTGGCACACTCCCAAGAGTTACTATGCGCCTACAGGGACCAGGTGCTCAGGCACCTCAGCCATTTAGGGCTTCAGTTCAACTGGGAAAAGAGCAAGCTTGCCCCGGTTCAGAGCATCTCTTTTCTCGGCATGGAGTTAGACTTGGTCTCAATGTCAGCACGCCTCAACAACGAGCACGCGCAGTCAGTGCTGCAATGCCTCACCTCATTCAGGCCAGGCCCGTGGGTCCCCCTAAAACATTTCCAAAAGCTCCTGGGGCATATGGCATCCTCCGCAGCGGTCGTGCCGCTGGGGTTGATGCATATGAGACCGCTTCAGCACTGGCTCCAGACTCGAGTCCTGAGACGAGCAAGGCGCCACGGCACGCACCGCGTGTTTATCACCCCTGCCTGCCGCCAAACTTTCAAACCCTGGACAGACTTCTTTTTTTTACGGGCAGGAGTCCCTTTGCAGCAGGTGTCCTGACACGTCCTAATCACCACAGATGCTTCCAAACAGGGTTGGTGCACCGTATGCAATGGGCACGCAGCCACGGGCCATTGGAAAGGGCTGTGCACATCAGTTGCCTAAAGTTGTTTGCTGTACTTCTTGCCCTGCAGAGGTTTCTCTCGGTAGTTCGGGGCAAGCACGTCTTGATTCAATCAGACAGCACCACCATGGTAGCGCACATAAATCACCAAGGCGGCGTACGCTCCCTTCACATGTCACAACTCGCCCGTCGTCTCCTCCTTTGGAGCCAGCAGTGACTCAAGCCACTCACATCCTGGGCAACCTCAAAGTGGTAGTGGACGCGCTATCGTGACAGCGTTTGCCCAGTGGAGAGTGGAAGCTTCACCCCCAGTCTGTTCAGCTGAAACAGTTCGGCAAGGCACAGGTAGACCTATTCACTTCCCGAGAGACCTCCCACTGCACGCTCTGGTACGTCCGAACAGAGGCTCCTCTCTGGACAGACGCACTGGCACACAGCTGGCCCACGGGGCTGCGCAAGTACACATTTCCCCCAGTGATCCTTCTGGCACAGTTGCTATGCAAGGTCAGGGAGAAGGAGTCACTCTGGTGGCCCCTTATTGGGCCTCTCAGACTTGGTTCTCGGATCTCGTGCTCCTCGCAACAGCCCCTCCCTGGCAACTTTACGACCTGAAGTGGCGCTTGTTCACAAATTGGTGTTCTTCCTGGGCTGAAGACCCACAGAGGTGCGGAGTCAGTTCAGTGCTCTCATTCCTGCAGGAGAGGTTGGAGGGGAGGCTGTACAGGTGTATGTAGCCGCTATCGTGGCCCACCACGAAAAAAAGTAGATGGCAAGTCTTTGGGTAAGCACGACTTAGTTATCAGGTTCCTAAGAGGCACCCGGAGATTGAATCCCTCCCGGCCAAGCCTGTTCCCCTCCTGGTATCTCTCAGTGGTCCTTTCGGGCCTTCAGAGACCCCCCTTTGAGCCACTAGAATCTGTCGAACACAAGGCCCTCTCCCTGCGTGGAGTTCGGTCCAGCAGATACTCATGTCATCCTAAGACCATGACCAGGCTATGTGCCCAAGGTTCCTACGACTCCCTTCAGAGACCAGGTAGTGAACCTGCAAGCGCTGCCCCGGGAGGAGGCAGAACCAGCCCCTTCGTTGCTGTGTCCGGTACGTGCTTTGCGTATCTATTTGGACCGCATGCAGAGCTTTAGATATTCTGAGCTGCTCTTTGTCTGCTTTGGTGGACAGCGGAAAGGGAACGCTGTCTCCAAACAGAGGCTTTCCCACTGGGTGGTTTACGCCATATCATTGGCTTATCACACCCAGGCCGTGCCCGTCCCCTTGAGGGTTCGAGCACAGTCGACGAGAAGTGTGGCATCCTCGTGGGCACTGGCCAAAGGCACCTCCCTAGCAGACATTTGCAGAGCAGCGGGTTGGGCAACACCCAATACCTTTACGAGATTTTACAATCTCAGGGTCTCAGGTTTCATCCCATGTTTTCTCAGGTCCGAGCCGGTAGAACTCGGTAACGCGGTAACAACTGACCGAGTGTTGCACTTAGCGCCCTTTCCCTCCGCTGAGGCAATACTGTGCGCTCTTATCTCAAGGGTGATCCCACTAACTCGGCTCCCTGGAAGACTCCTCCCTAGCCCTCTGGTCTGCGAATTCAGGCTGCGGAGGAATTCAGTATATTGTTTCAAAGGGATATACTGAGGCAAAAATTCTGTTGGAGTATCATTTTTGCGATGAAATAAATCTCACCCATGCATAAATGGAGAAGGTCTTGCTTTGACCTTTCTAACTGGAGTGACATTAGAGCTGAAGATGGAAAGGTATTGTCCAGTTACACATTCTTTCTTTGCTGTAATCTGCCATGGAATCTGCAATACATGGAAGAGCTCAACCTACCCTCTATACTAAGGCTTATTGTTTCAAAGGTCCTTCACAAGTTAAGAGAGAGGTGGAGGTCTTCAGCATTTGATATCCTGTAGCACAGGAAAACAAATGCTACCTTCTGTGATCTGTGATCAAAGCAGGTCTTTCAGGAGTTATGTAGGTTTAAGCTTGGCTGGGATTGAGAAATTCCAAACAAGCATGGAAACAGTGGTTGTCTTATACACCGTTCTTGGACTTCTTACAGACTTCAAGATCGCTGGTTTATGCTGAGGAACTTTGAAAATGATAAGTATGCACAGTTGCATCACTTCTGCGATGTAAGTGAATCTGGATATGACGCAGTGACCTATTTAAGATTGACCAACAGAGGGGGTCACGTGACACCATGTGAGAAGCAGACATGTGAGCGACTAGTTTTTTTAAATAATTTTTATTTTATAATCCGGTGAGATTCGAAACACCCAGTTACATATTTGCCCTTTGAGGTAATCATGGCAAAGAAGTAAAAATCCTCAGACTCTGGAGATATAAAAAGACACTTACGTGCTCAAACTGAAACCCCTGGCAGCCCTGTGAGCTGGGGACACGATTTGGAAAGCGCAACGGGAGAAGAAATCCAGGGTCAACTGTCCAACATCTCGGTGATGCTGACGAAGGATGTTTCTGACTTGGAGGATCTTGCTGTAATATGTCGATCTATTACATTGATGGAAACTAAATTCTCTGAGTTGGTCACAAGAGTGGCAGATGTCGAGAAACTGATTGATTATCTGGAGTCATCGGAAAGGGAATCATCCGCTAATCCACCCGCGTTCAAAGCAGACTTGAAACACATTTTGGAAAAATTGGAAGATTTGGAAAATAGGAACTGAAGGAACAATATACGGATTGTTTGAATTCCTGAGCATGAAGAGGGCAGAGATATGGTGAAATTCCTGGACAAGCTCTTCCTGAGTCTGCTCGACATACCAAGCCGAGTGAGCTCACAGAGTCCCAGCTCGCAGATCTGCTGGGGAGATCCTGATCATTTCTGGCCAAATTTCTGACATCATTCGACAAATTTCTGTGATCATCATTCACATTTATCCTTCCATCTTTCTTGGAAGAATCGCAATATTTTCTTGTTCCCGGACATGCGATCGGTTCAAGGAATGTGAGAAACTCTTACATCGAAGGAAGATCGCTTTTGCACTGATGTTTCCGGCCACAGTGAGAATAGACACCAAGGACATCGCAAACTATTTTTATGTCCCAGGCAGCCACTGGCCTTCAAAGAATCTATGGGTGAGTAAACCATTGGGCATTTCTCTCATAACTGGACTGTACATAACTCGACTGTCTAAGGAAGCTGGGTGCCATTTTTGTTTCTATTTGCGTTGGCTCTGCCTAGTGGATTGAGTTTGTTTTGTGGCATGACAGTTCTCCTTCAATAAACTTTTGCATTGGCGGAAGATTGCTTTTACACTGAAGTTCCCAGCCAGCTATCTACATGTTCGCAAAGAGTGCGTCTTTTATAAAGTTGACGGACTGAGTAAGTCATGATGTATTTCTTTTTTACGCAGCCTCTTAGTGAATCTGTCTCTCTTAAGACACACTTGATAATCTGAGGAATGCCTGTATTGTTTCTTTTTGTGCTGGTTCCGCCTAGTGGCTGGAGCTTGTTTTGTGGACTAAATCTTCTTAGAAGGGTAGAAGGATGCCGGCTCACTGAACATTTGTTTGTCTGTTCGAGGATACTGAACAGCTTTATATCAGTTGGAATTTGTTTTGTGGAGGATCACACCTTCGAGACAGTGCTGTGAATTAATCTACATGTTTTTTGTGTTTATTCCACCTGTTGGCAGGGGTCTGTTTTACAAAGTATTTTCTGTTGTGTAATTCTGTCTCAAAAATTAGTATAGAAACATCGGACCTGAGCAATCCGTTGGCAAAGTTGTTGTGGGGGCTCTCGAAGGCGTGGTTGACTTGGTTAATGTGCACATTTTCATTTTTCTGTGTTTTTTGTTTGGGGGAAAGTTCGAAGTTTGACTGTTGCACTAATGTTGGAATGTGCTCGTTATAATTTTATTTTTGACACACAATCTATTTTTTTTAATATGTCAAAATGTCATATGTTAATATGAGTGGATTGTCTCTCTCCATGTGGAATGTGAATGGGTTGGGGCACCCCATAAAAAGAACGTCTCCATTACGTATGTAACCTCCGTTCCCTGGTAGAGGGAACGAGACGTCGTGTCGAAGAAGCGACACTAGGGGTCTCTCTTGAGCGCCAAATATGCCTCTGGTCTATGAAAAAAGGCCAATGAGAAGTTGGCAGACAGTATTTGCATACCCCGCCCCGGACATACAAGTATAAAAGTGGGGAAACACGTCGAGTTCATTCAGGATTTTTCTGAGGAGCCGGAAATGGTCCGGCCACTGCAGTGGCTCGGCTCAGCGACGTGGCCAGGAGGACACGATGTCTCGTTCCCTCCATCAGGGAACGGAAGTTACATATGTAACCAAGAGGTTCCCCGTCTGTCGCTCACTTCGACGTTGTGTCGAAGAAGCGACACTAGGGGTCCACTTTAAATCACGCCATGCGCTGAGCCGTGTATGTGTACTGCTGACACAGGAGCGGGCAGGTATTTCACGTGCATGTGACCAACTGTGTTTCAGACTGCACGTACCCTTCCCCAATGCCCCAAATGAGTCGTCGGAATCCTTCTGATTACACTAGAGGGGAACAAGGCAACGCTTGCCAACCTGGGAATGGCCTCTTTTCTCTCTATGTTTCTCGGCATAGAGCAAGAGCAGCCGGGGCCCTTACCGCATCATGGGAAGGGGTCTTACCCAGTTTCCTATTCTTTCAGGGGGAAAAGACCCTGTGGAGGCCACAACTGCCCGAAAGGGGAGGTAAAGGTGGTGAAATACATCACATGGCCTCTTTGGTCACATGTGGGAAAGAATGGCGTGGTGGTAGATCCAGCCTCGAGGAGGGGGGAGATGCTACAACACGGCGACCGGAGGGCAGCAAAAACTGCCTAAGGGAGACACGGGTCAGCTCGTAAGGTGAACGTACAGCGGAAATACACACCGGAGGAGTCCGCGTAGGAGGCCTGAACTGTGGAGCACCTATTCCAGTACAGGGTAGCCTAGGGTACCCGTAGTGGACTGGGTCGGCAAGTTTCTCTGCTGAACTGCGGACCCAAAAGGCTAGGGAGGAATCGACCAGGGACCTGGGTGGTTGGGATCTCCTGGGAAAGAAGGCGCACTGTTTTACCTCAGCCAAGGGAAAAGGGCACTGAACACAAGCGATTCACCCGGTCAGACCGTCAGGGTTTACCGTGTTCTACCGGCTCAGACCTGAGAAAACACGGGACGAGACTGACTCAACACTGAGATTGTAAAATCTCGCAAAGGTATTAGGTGTTGCCCAACCCGCTGCCCTACAAATATCTGCTAGGGAGGTGCCCCTAGCCAGTGACCACAAGGATGCAACACTCCTTGTAGAGTGCGCTCGAACCCGCAGGGGGGGGTGGCATGGCCTGGGTGCGATAGGCCAGTAGGATGGCATCCACCACCCAGTGGGAAAGCCTCTGTTTGGAGACAGCGTTCCCTTTCCGCTGTCCCCCAAATCAGACAAAGAGCTGCTAAAAGCACCTAAAGCTCTGAGTGCGGTCCAGGTAGGCACGCAAGGCATGTACCGGACACAGCAATGAAGGGGCTGGGTCTGCCTCCTCCCGGGGCAGCGCTTGCAGGTTCACTACCTGGTCTCTGAAGTGCGTGGTAGGAACCTTGGGCATGTAGCCCGGTGGGGGTCTTAGGATCACATATGTGTCTGCCGGACCGAACTCCAGGCAGGTGTCGCTAACAGGGAATGCTTGCAGGTCGCCGACCCTCTTGATGGAGGCAAGTTCGATCAGCAGGGCCATCTTTAGGGAGAGCTGATTCTAGCAGCTTGAAGGGGGATCTCTGAAGACCGGCGAGGACCACCAAGAGATCCCAGGAGGGGAACAGGCTTGGCCGGGAGGGATTTAACCTCCGGGCGCCTCTTAGGAACCTGATAATTAAGTCATGCTTACCCAGAGACTTGCTGTCTACTGGGTCGTGGTGAGCTGCGATAGCGGCAACATACACATTCAAGGTGGAAGGGAACAGCCTCCCTTCCAACTTCTCCTGTAGGAACAAGAGCACTGACCTAACTGCGCACCTCTGTGGGTCTTCTGCACAGGAAGAACACCAATTCGCGAACGAACGCCATTTCAGGGCGTAAAGTTGCCTGGTAGAGGGGGCTCTGGATTGGTTCATCGTGGCTATGACCGTGGGTGGTAGACCAGCTAGATCTTCTGCGTCGCATCCAGGGGCCAGACGTGGAGGTTCCAAAGGTCTGGGTGCGGATTCCAGAGTGTGCCCCGTCCCTGAGAAAGAAGATCTTTACTCAGGGGAATTTGCCAGGGAGGGGCTGTTGCGAGGAGTACGAGGTCCGAGAACGAGGCCCGGGTGGGCCAAAAAGGAGCCACAAGGGTGACATGTTCCTCGTCCTCCCTGACCTTGCACAGCACCTGTGCAAGAAGTCTCGCTGGGGGAAATGCGTACTTGCGCAGCCCCGCCGGCCAGCTGTGTGCCAGTGCGTCTGCCCCGAGGGGAGCCTCTGAACGGGCATACCAGAGCGGGCAGTGGGAGGTCTCTCGGGAGGCAAACAGGTCTACCTGGGCCTTGCCGAACCGTTCCCAAATCAGCTGGACCGACTGGGGATGAAGCCTCCACTCTCCGCCGGGCAAGCATTGTCGTGACAGCGCGTCCGCTATCACATTGAGGTTGCCGGGGATTTTAGTGGATCTTGGCGATTTATGTACGCTACCACAGTGGTTCTGTCTGACCTGACAGGACATGTTTGTCTCGAACTAATGGAAGAAACTTACGCAGGGTAAAGAAGACAGTCACTAACTCCAGGCAGTTGATGTGCCAATGCAGTGGGGCCCCTTTCCAACGGCCTGCTACTGCATGCCCATTGCACACGGCACCCCAACCTGATCTGGAGGCGTTGGTCGTAACCAGGATGCATCGGGACACCTGCTGTAAGGGCACTCCTGCCCGTAGAATACAGAGGTCTGTCCAGGGTTTGAGTGTTTGGTGATCGTCACACAGTGCGTGCCGCGGCGCCATGCTCGTCTCGGGACTCGAGTCTGAAGAGAGTGCTGAAGCAGTCTCATATGCATCAACCCCAACGGCGCGACCGCCACGGAGGATGCCATATGCCCCAGGAGCCTCTGGAAAAGTTTTAAGGGGACCGTTGTGCCTGGCCTGAAAGCTGCGAGGCACCTCAACACTGACTGCGTACGCTCGTTGGTGAGACGTGCAAACATTGAGACTGAGTCTAACTCCATGCCGAGAAAAGAGATGCTCTGAACCGGAGTGAGCTTGCTCTTTTCCCAGTTGACCTGAAGCCCCAAACGGCTGAGGTGCCTGAGCACCTGGTCTCTGTGAGTGCATAGTAACTCTCGTGAGTGGGCCAGAATGAGCCAGTCGTCGAGGTAATTGAGAATGCGGATGCCGGCTTCTCAGAGCGGGGCAAGAGCTGCCTCTGCGACTTTCGTGAAGACGCGAGGGGACAGAGACATGCTGAAGGGGAGGACTTTGTACTGATACACCTGGCCATCGAATGCAAACCGCAAAAAGGGTCGGTGTCGAGGCAAAATTGAGACATGGAAGTACGTGTCCTTCAGGTCTACCGCTGCGAACCAATCTAGATGTCGAACGCAGGTTAAGATATGTTTCTGCGTGAGCATTTTGAACGGGAGTTTGAGCAACGCTTGGTTGAAAACTCGCAAATCCAAGATTGTTCGTAAGCCACCGCCTTTCTTGGGTACAGTCAAGTAAGGGCTGTAGAAACCCTTCTTCATCTCAGTTGGAGGGACAGGCTCTATCACGTCTTTGAGTAAAAGAGTGGCGATTTCCACACGCAGGGACTTGGCATGTTCGGAAAGCAGACGCCCATGAAGGGGGTTGGAGGCCTGGCAAACTGAATTGCGTAACCGTAGGTTGGAGGAAGCGCCCTCATTTCCGGAGTGGTGTGCAGAGATGGGGATGGTGGTGACTTTCGAAGAGGTGGCAAGTAGAAGGCTGGGGTTTTGGATCTTGCTTAATAAGAAATAGGGCAATTATTTAGCATTTTTGGGGTTGGTGATTTGGGAGGGATATTAGTGGGGGTTAAATATTAAATGTTGATTCGTTGTATATGTCTTGGGTTTTTCTTTGTTGTGTATATATGAATCAATAAAAAATGTTAATTGGAAAAAGAGGAATATACTGTATGCATGTAGCCTATAATGTAAATATGCAACATTTCAAGTAGTTTTCTGTCAGAGGTTGCCCAGGTAGAGTGCGCCAAACAGGCAGAAATATAGAACAATTTCAGGCAAGTTTTATAATCTACACTCAAGGACTCCATATGCAATTTATTAAGAGCATGTTTCTTATGTTTACAAACAAGCATTGTTTCCTGCTTTTACTTATTAGATAAATACCATTGAAACAGTAGCCCTTCTTTTAAAAAATAATATTATTCACACTACAATTTCTGTGGAAATGGTGTTCTTTTTTAAAAGTGTTTTATTGACTTTGCTGAGGATTGTGTGTCCAGCACCTCTACGTTCTAATGATTCGCAGTTACGCAGTGTGTGATTTTTTCATCAATCCATAACATAAATATGTTTTCTCACATCTGTCTCTATTTTCTTTGTTCACCTAGTTTTTTTTTATAGGTCAAATCTGTTATTATTATATTGAAATATGAAAAACATAAAACATTACCCAAATTATTTCCAGCTGGCCTTTTACAGATCCAAATTATTTGTTTCCTAATTTCATATAGTCATGGGAAAGTAAGTTTTGTAGTAAGTTTTGTACTACATTTTGTAGTAAGATAAACTTTCCAGCCAGGGGCGCAACTACACTTTTGTAGATGGTTAATTTACTCACACCATATCCAATGGTTTCTCACGTAGTGTTTGACAGCAACACAACAACAGGCTAAGGTCGGAAAGCACAGCAACATAAGATATGGTTAGTAAGAGGAGCCCAAGTATAGGTTGGACATGGCAGAGGGTCATTAAATTTTATACAACTTTTGTACATTTTGAAATGTACTGATATTTATATTAGCTGGCCTTCTGTTCTTTTTGACAATGTTAAATGATAACTTCAAGCCTTTCTTTAAGATTTTCATTGATAAATGTTGAGCATTTGGGCATTCACTTGGGCATTGTTTTCATTTTAATGTACTCTTTTTCATTTTCCATCTTCCCTTATCTGTTCTGCACCCCAGGCAAGAACGCATTCCCTGTCTGACCATTTTTTGTCATGTGACAGTCAGAGCAATATCGGTAGACAGAGGGTGAGCGGTAGCTCTGAAGGTAAGTTAAATCAAATTAAATCAGAGAAAAGTTAAATAAAATACATATTTTCATTATTGTTTAAAATTGTGCTTTTAGTTATTTGTAAGTTATTATAGGAGATTTAAAAAGTATGATTTAAGCGCCCTTTTGTGGCGACCTGATGCATTGCATATGTGGCATACCCCATTTTTACTAAATACATGCCATAAATTTGTCTTGATTTTTACAAACCCAATTCATATGTTTGATAGCTAACCCCCCTGTGATGAGGAGGAGGGCATGGCTGGGCTGTGAATGTGCATGCCTGGTGCTGAGTGGCCTAATCAGCGGGAAAGAGATAAGAGGAGTCAGGTGTGCTGGAGAGAGAGAGAGAGAGAGAGAGTGTTTTAAGTTATTATTAAAGTCTTGTTAAGTGTCTATCCGGTTCCTCCTTCCTCCTTTCCCTATAAACATGAGGCTTGTCTGCCACACTGCGAGACAAGTTTGCAACGCCGTGCAGTTCGCCTGGAGGCTGAGGAGTCCCCTGCTGTCTGCCAGGAGACGAAGGAGCCGCTTTTATCCGCCAGGGGGTGGGGGAGCTCGCTGCCATTAGGCAGGAAGTGGAGGAGCTGCTGCCAGTCACTAGAGGGTGGGGGAGCTGCTGCCATCCACCAGGGGCAGGGGAGCTCGCTGGCGTCAACCAGGAGATGGAGCAGCTACTGACATCTGCCAGGAGGCGAGGTCCAGTGCCATCGCCTGGCATCATGAAGGACTGCTACCCAGCTGGCCAAGGACCAAATGGCGACGTGGTCAGAAACAGAGTTTTTTTTCTCACTATCTCCCTCTGTCTCTCCCACCCCCTTTTCCTCTCCCCTCCACTTGCCCTACCCAGATAAAACCAGCCAGCGACATGGCCAAAGGGTCAACTCCTCCCCACCAGGAAGAAAGGGATGGTGTGGGGGGTGAGGGGGTGGGTCAGTCCGGAGATTTCCCCGGCCTGAATCGGGCTGTGAGTGTGCATTCCTGGTGCTGAGTGGCCTAATCAGCGAGAGAGAGATAAGAGGAGGAGTCAGGAGTGCTGGAGAGAGAGAGACACTCTCTCTCGTCTCGTCATCCTGCTGTTATGTTGCAGTTCAGTGTTTTAAGTTTTATTAAAGTCTTAAGTGTTAATCCAGTTCCTGCCTCCTCCTTTCCCGATGAACGTGAGGCTTTTCTGAACCTTTTCTGAATTAATTTTAATTATCTTAAATTATTACTCAAAAAAAGCAGACAAATTTTCAGCTATACATTCTTCATGTAATCAAATAAGTCCACACTGTCATTAAGAAATTAATGTTGCTTTCTCAATATGTCTGTAAGATCATATATATCCAGTTACAAAAGGTGCATAATACAACCTTAATTTATTTCTGATTTAGTCTCAATAGGTCATGCCCACATACTTTGCAATACAGCAATAATAAAAAAGATGAAAAAAAGAGAAAATCTGTCACTTGGTGGCACAATACACACAGGAATTGATACTGTTCTGTTATAGCCAGCAGGAAACTCAATCTCCATTTGTCAAAATGTCAAGTAAAGCAGTGAGCACTAAAAATACACCAAGAAAGCCATTTCAAAATGGAACACCCGCAAAGTGACCCTCTTTTAATGTGTTAGATCATTTAACTCACAATGTCAGATGCATTGTTTCAGCATCACAGGAGCTGTTCTCAGATGCAGTCTGACATAACTGAGCCTTAAATGCTTTTGCACTGAACTCACTAGGTGAACACAACTGCTTATGGGATAGGTCACTATTTGTGATTTCCACATGTTAAAAATATCTTTAGTTAAATCACATTTACTTTGTTCCATGAAAAATTCACAATGGTTGTATTATAAAATATTTAGAATATATTATTACTGTAAAGAAATCGTGAACTTGAATCTGTTTATTTTTCAATTTTTTTTTATATATAGGCTACATGTGTATCCAGAGAAAGCAAGTAAGAAAATATGTCACTGTTGTTGATCTCGAGAGCTCATCAACACAATGCAGCCCAGCTTCTGTTCTTTTGATGAGTCTCTTGCTCTCGGCATTTGAATTGTAGAATCAATTTCATGGTTGGGATTAAGAATAAACAATGTCTCCATCTGTGTAAACAAAGCATATGTAAAGTAGCAGATGAATATGACAGCTAATTTAACCTTAGTCTGATCAATGACAACTAGAAGAGGGGGGATATGAAGTGTGCCTGACTCAATCATGAATGCTTGTTGAAAATGTAGCTGAGCTGTGCGATAGGCAGTCAGCTGTGTAAATGATGCCTATTTGATGCTTGGATTCACTCACAGAGGGAGTATGCAGATTTGCATTTTGACAGGCCTGACTCCTGGCCCACGCAGCCAACAGAGACACCTCGTACCACACGCCCCCATTATAAGAAAGTGTTTGCAGTCAGACCACGAATGCACAACAAAAGGGGAATAGTATGAGATGGAAGAGCCAGTTGGACAAAAAGTCCTTGATGTGAGCATTAGCTAAGCAAGGGCAGAAATCAGAGAATTTGAGGTCAATGGACAACAAGATCAAACATACATTTTCTGTTGTACAGGCTTGTGCTTTATTAGGATTTGATAGTTTTACATGATTACTGTCCACACATTGTTAGTCTGTCAACTGAATAGACTAAAGAGAGCCCTTATTTTTTTCATGTCAAAATAGAGAAAACAAAATGAAAGGTTTGGTCAGGAAAGGTTGAATTTGTAAACATTGTTGACTACCTTAACATGAAGTAATAAATAAGCAATAATTTTACAGAACTTATTAATCTTGGTTAATGTTGATTTCAACAAATAGGCTATTAATACATATAAAAAAAATAAAAGTTGCATATGTTAGTTAATGCAGTATGAACTAAAAATAAGCATTTTATGTTATTAAAATTGACTAATCAATATATTTAAAAAAATGTTGTACAGATATTGTTCAAAGTTAATGATACATAATAGATTTTCTAATGTTAACAAAAAGAACAAGTGTTACCCATTCACATTTGGTGAACTCTAACCTGCCAATTTGAAAATATGTATTCTGTTTCCTTTATTTGTTGCTGGGTCTAAAGCCTAGTGTGACTGAACCATAGGAGTTTAAAATAAATATCCTAAATAAATAAAACCAAGCAGATCCATGAAAGTCGTCTCCTTTATACAAAACAGTCTTAGAAAAATTTGTCAACATTCACTGTGTCATGATAGAAGAGTTATTAGGAACAGACTGCAATATTTGTCAATTATTATCTCTCAAACTCTTATGTGTGCAAACAGTGCTCCTAAACTGACCTGCATAAAACACCCTAACCTGGCACATTTATCATAACAATACCATTTAACATGATTATACAAAGAAAGAAGACCTTTGAAATGTCTATGAATTACAGTAGCATTTCAACTTCTTTTGTCAATTTGTATTGACACTATTATGGCAAGTTTCCTTGTGACATAACTGTACATTAATATATATTCTAAACAAATATACATGTTTTATATATATTTAAATATATACTTTTTGTGTAATATTTCAGATAATTATGTACATTTTACAATTGAACTTTTCACTCAAATTGTTAAACTGATGATATAATTTGTAATGAAAAAAGTATTAAATTAGAAAAGAATACAAACCGAAGCATTTTCTCTAGTGGTCTCAGACTTTTGTACACATCACGCCTACATGCACAACAAAGCAAAAGGAAAACACATAGTTAATTGAAATTGACATATTTTTTTTTTTCGGAAACCAAATAGACACTTTCATTCTTACTGTCAGTCTTTATGCTAATTTCTGTTGAAGCATCCTGTACATGTGTATCAAAAGCAAAGAGCAGCATGTGTGCTTGCATGTAATGAAAATGTCCCACAAATGGCGTCTCTGGAGACAATGGCAGTCCTGCAACAAGATCACAAAGAGTGAGGCACAGCGCTTGTTTTAGCTTTTTAGTCGAACATTGTACATTTCTTTGCACATTATCTCTCTTAAGCAGACTCAGAGTAATACATTCAATGGCTTGACTGTAGACATAAATACCACAGCAATCAGAAAATACTGCAAAATGGTTCTACAGAATTGAGATGTGGACCAAAGGTGCGATTGCTTCCCAGCGGGGTAGTCCTACTAAGATTTTCCTCACATTGGTTTCACTTTTCCACAAGAGACAGAACAGCGTGTTACTACGTCCTGTTTTCCCTCGAACAGCAACAACGTACTCTCCTGCAGGCATGACACACGGACGCACAGCATCAATATGATCAGGTGCAAGACCCTATTACCCTTCTATCAAGAGTATGAGGAAGGGAAGGAAAGCTTATGTGTGTGTGTTGGTGTATCTGTGCATGCTGGCATTAAATGAGCAGTGTGCACCCATCCATTGAAAACCTAATGGAAAAGCAAAGAGCATCATTACCTCAGATGATCTGCACTGCTGTTACTCCCCCCATCCCCATTCTTTGAAAAATATGGACTGGACATGAAAATCTCTTTGTGAAGAGTCTCAAACCTTTTTCTGAAGAACACACACCATTTAATGGACAGCTGGTTGTAAGAAGCATTCTCAGGTGCAAGTGTGATTATCCCAACAACTGTTTCAGTTTTGATGCACTATTAATGGATTAATCTAAAAACAGCATGCACATACAGCCTAAAGATAAATCTATAAGCTTCAGAATTAAAACTGACAAAACTTGCTAATTATACATGGATCACGGTTCCATCTAACAAAAGGTTTCTCTTGAGATAATTTGCTTTAATTACTTTGACAAAGTAATGATTATAAGCAGACAAATTAAACTCTATAATTTTTCCAAACCTTTGGTAAGCAGAAGCATATATTCTTTAAACCTGTCCTTCACCAGTCTGCTCAGTGTTCCCCTCAAATGTTTCATTTTAATTATATTCACCATTCCACACCCTTTTTATTTGTTGTTGGATTAAAACCATTTACCGGAGGATTAACAGTCCTCAGTTTGTCTGCTCCGGGCTTTGGAAATACCTCCAATGTTCACGCTCACTGTAAGCGAAAGAACAGATGAGAAGGGTTGATAACGCCATCAAAGTCATTATTCTCCTGCTGCTTCACTGCTTTTCTCCTCCTCTTTATGCCACTCACAAAGAAATGCAGTCTGATCAGAAATAATACCCTGGAACACACTTGGAGTCGACTGCAGTTGTTTACACATAGTCGTGAAGACTATAGACGGCCTTGGCATCTAGGTTTTGGGATGGAGAGCGGTACTGTTTGTCCTGCTCCAGGTTCAGCCTCTCCAGCACCGGCTTGTCTTGCAAACGATCATCTGCTTGAAGCTTTTCCTGGTGTACTTGCTCACGTTCTGGTGGCTCAGTCTGACTCTGCTGTTCTCTGTGCTGCTGTTTCTGTTGGTCACGGGTCGGCTGCTCCTGGCACAGCTGCTGCTGTTTTGACTTGTCGGGGTGGGACGAGCCCAAATCCAGTGGACTACCTCTTTTTCCAGGGCATGATAAGCAGAAGATGACGCCTGCAGCTAAAAGGAATCCTGCCGACACAAATGCTATGTACACTGCGGCACCTGGCTCATACTTGCTGCTCTTGGGCACTTTGGAGTCCATAAAAGTAGTGATGACCTCATTAGTGAACCAGGATGCGGGCACCAGGCACAGGACCCCGGCTATGATGAAGCAAGCCCCTGCGGAAATGGCAGTGTGCCCCTTAGAGCGATAACTACCACCCCAGCGAGTACATTTCAGCCCTAGGGCTGCTAGGCACAGTCCGATTGTCGCCATCATGCAGGAAAGCACCATAGTGGTGCGTGCTGTCTGAAGGTAAGCAGGCAGTGCCAGGACTGAATACTTGAGCGAGCAGCTAAAGACTCCTGTGCTATACCAGGTGCAGTCCATCCACAGTCCCTGCATCTGAGAGATCGCCGTCATGATATTGGAGCCTACATCTGCACTCACTTTCCAGTTAGGTAGCAGAGTGGCCACAGTGGCACTCAGGACCCCCAGTAATGCCAGAATGAAGGCAAACATCTGCATGGTGGAGGACGGCATGATTGGTCCTGGACTTTTTGTTCCCTTCCCCAGTGATCGTTTTCCTAACCTTGCGGTGGCCCTGCAAGCTCTGCGTCTCCCTATTAGCCCGGCGCAGGACCTGACAGCAGATAATTCCTCCGCTCTGGCTCCGCTAGGCTGTGATTAAAAGATTGAATAAGAATTTAACTGAGCGAACAAGCATGACGGTCTGACAGATGAGGCATAGGATGTGATGACTGGAAGGGAAAGCTGCAATTTTCTTTATTCCACTCTATCCCTTTTTTGGGACACCCCCAGCCAGTCAGCATTTTTTCTACATACAGGTTTTGGGGAAATGACTTTGTAGTGTTTTTGAAAGGCTAATTATTTTTGACTGCTGCAGTCGCCCTCTGGCACAGGTGATGCAGTTACAACAAGACTATTTTAGAAAAATGGCTAAAAAAACCCCCTCTATCAAATAGAAATTTTGCCAACTATATAGGAGCAGGCATGGCTGTTTTGTTAAGAGTTAATTGATTTTTTTTGACCTGTCCAAACAACTAGACAGCTTAGAAAATCACTCCTATCCTTTGTCTTTCAAATGATGCCGAATCTCTTGAAGAGATCAAGACAAGTGCATTGTTAAAGTGCATTATGTTTCAGTCATTTGAACAAACAAAAGCTCCACTTACCTTTGAAATAGTGTGCAATTTGTACAGTTATACGCCAAACAATTCTTAAAGGTTTCCGCAATCTACTGAAGAAAAGAGAAAGAAAATAGAATTACTGAAAAAACAAAAGCAAAACTAGTGTAAAACTGCCTCTTTCTTCTGAGAAAACATTTCCTTGTCAACAAAGCTTTTCAATGTCCTATAAAACAACCTCACATGTTCTTGGTGTGAATGATTGGATATTTCAAAGTGATCACTGCACC